>JAPYYS010001513.1:0-74191 GCA_030522525.1 Campopleginae sp. 14b
AAAAAAAAAAAAAAAAAAAAAAAAAAAAAAAAAAAAAAAAAAAAAAAAAAAAAAAAAAAAAAAAAAAAAAAAAAAAAAAAAAAAAAAAAAACGAAAGACACGGACGTACCAACTTATTCAAAGTTTTTAGTAGCTCGTTACATATCTGCAAATTTTTTTACGACTAGAGAGATTCGAAAATGAATAACAAAACGCGATGGAAAAGCAAGTCGCGGATCTCGTCTTCCACTATTTCGTGATAGTTTAAGTCCCCTTGAAAAGTATCGAGCCCCAAATAATTGGCCGTAAAAAAGGCCCGAGGATACAAATAGTATTTACTTTTCGATCGTTGAATCCCCCTCCCTCTGTTCGAACGATCGGAATTCAACACGAGCATTTTTTTCGGAGCAAAATGGGCTGCGAGAGTGCCTGCATCTTTTTTCTAATATTATCTCCGCCCCATATTCTTTTTCTATATATATATATATATATATATATATATATATATATATATATATAGATCCGCCTATCCGAAGTTTGCAATCGAAGCGAGAATTTAAGAGAGTATATATATGAATATATATGTATAGGAAAAAGAAAACGAGAAAAAAAAATATATATATATATATTGTATGTAACGTTGATAGCGGGTAAAGAGACGAAACAAAAAACGGACAAACGGAGGCAACAAAAGTTGTGAAAAAGAAAAAAAAAGTATAAAAAAAAACTTAAAAAAGAAAACTATATCGTCGAAAGTTTAAGGCCAAATTTGTGCGTATGAGCTTCCAACATTCGTTGTCTCGAACCCTAATGAAAATTCTTACTTATTATTTCCACCAACGAAAAGCGAAATGATTTTTTTTTTTTTTTTCAATTACGGCGAGGCACAATTATTATTATCATTATTGTCATCATTATTACTATTATTAAGATTTTTATTATCCGTCGCGATTATCATCCCCCGTGAATATTTCGTAGACCGACCCTAATTAAGAATATCGCAGGTGTGTGTGTATGTGTGTGTGTGTGTGTGTGTGTGTGCGTGCGTGCGTGTGTGTGTGTGTGTGTGTGTGTGTGTGTGTAAAATACCTCAACCACCGAAATGTTAAATTTCCGCAATTTTATATTATTATATTATTCACACGCATTAGCAATGGTGAATTGGGCGCACCGTTATATTCTCCATTCATTTATTTCTTCTTTACATATATTTTCTCAATCGTTTAAATTACCTTTATTCTTGAGTTGTAGTTTTATATATTATTATTATTACACAAATACCGTATTGCTCCATCAGTAGCGACGATTACCCATTATTATTATTATTATTATTATTATGCAAAATATATTGTCATCGTCTAGTATCGTTTATTATTTTATTAGTTATTTTAAGAAGATAAATTGTAACACCCGGGTACTAGTTAGCGCGGTTGAACAAAAGAGCAGAATCTTTAGGCTTTAACAAGGAAGGCGAGGAATAAGGAAAAAAAAAGAAAATTATTATTCGAACAGGGATTTTTGGAAGAAAAAGTATAGTTGATGGAAAAGTTTGAGAAAATGGAGAAAAAAATTATTGGGGGTTTGCGGACTAACACACTGGCACACAATATATATGGACACGGATACAAAAGTTTATATTTTATTTAACGTTGATACGAATTAGTATATGGCGGCGTCCCCCCCCCCCCCCCTCCACCTACTCCCCACGCACTCACCTTTCTTCCCTCTTTTGTTTTCCTCTCGATTCTACACACCATTCCCCGGACTCAATAATTTCGAATAAAATAAAAGACGAAAAATGAAATGTGGTGACGATCGCGTTGCGCCTTTCGTTGTCTGGTACAATACACATTATCATATAGTATTCCCGTGCGCACACCAATAACCATGTTCACTTATATTCCCGGCGACGATCCGCGTAATACGTGATATATATATATATATATACTAATTATTATGATGAAATAATACGAAAGGTATAGGACAAGATAATAAAGAGAGAGAGAGAGAGAGAGAGAGAGAGAGAGAGAGAGAGAGAGAGAGAGCGACGGTTTGAAATATATGGAGGAATAAACATTTATTATATGCACTAAATAATAATGCAAGGTCGAAATGATTTTACACGCGATTTATTAATTCCCGATGGCGCACTGTAGCAATACATAACCCTTCGTTAAAAAGTATATATTATAGACAATGAAATATATAAGGCGAGCGTCGGATTCTGACGCGTCGCCGCGCAATGTAATAATCCCCAGTTGCTAGATGAAAAAACAATACGCAAATATATATTTTATACATAATACATATCTAATACGATGTTATAATATTATATCGTTCATTCACCACCACTTTCATTCGTTCGCCAAATGGCAGTCAAACTTTTTTTTTTCTCCAATACACGACAAAATGTTACAAGAAACAAAGAAAAAAGCACAAATGACGTCGATCAAGACGGTCGGCCCGCTTCACAATGTAATTTACGAATTTACCTATCGACCCCGATTTCCCACACTCCATCCCCTTGGTGCCTGGTGGCGATGCGGATTAAAATATTAATTATTACTATTATTATTATTATTACCTTTATTTGTTTTTATCTAATTGTAGTTTCTTTGTAACTCTTTGTGATATACATTGCAATAGTCTATCTGACCCGACGTTTCTTGTATCTACGAGCACATTCTTCATTTAAAAAAAAAAACAACAACAACAACAACAAACAGAGGACAATTTTTTTCTTACTCTTTGAAAAACTTGGACGTTCGGTCGACCCGCGCGCGAAATTATGAATTCTTCGCTGTTTTTATACGATTTTGGGGGAAGGAGGAAGTTTTGTCGATATTTGATATTTTTGAGCACGTAGTGTTAAGGTCGCTGTTGCGTCGAGTTGTTCTGGCTTCGATAAATTAGAAGACGTTTGCCTCTTTTTGGCATTTTTTTGTAACGTGTTGCAGATCACATATTGTCGAATTTACCGAGTGACATAACCTTCGAGATCTGTACGTCACCGATCGCGAGGAATCACGAGGATACGAGGACGACGCTGTCGGAAACGAGCGCCGGGAATTTCGTCAAGAGCGAACGCGTCGTCGGCGGCATACATTTCCTCAGCGAACACGAAGAGGATCGGGCCGAACTATTGGTCCCAAAGTCCGAGGCCGGCGACAACGAACCGGAAGTTCGCAAACAGGTTCGTTTTGGGCAATATTTCCGGATGTGTGGGACAATTAAATATAGATTTTTGAGGGATGACATATTTGGCACGTTCGAGGGCTCAGACTGTCTTTTACGAAAATAATAATTATTGTTTTTAAAGCTACTGGAGTACCTAATACAAAACGATGGTTCGGTAGTGTGCAAATGGTGCGGCGAGGTATTGCCATCGCGAACGCGATGGTACAGGCACAAGTACAAACTTCACGTCTCGACCCAAGTTACTCAACCCGCGCCGTTGTTCAAGTGTCACAGTTGCAATGCATATTTCAAATCGCGCAAGGGCTACATCGGCCATTTGAGCTCGAGGCATTCCGACAACGAGAACGACGAGAATCACGAGGAACCGGCCAACAAGAAAACACGTCGATCCTCGGACGTAAGCGAGCGCGAAACTTTTGGAGGCGCGCGATCAAAAGATGAGGTTATTTGTTTTTTTTCTTAATATTTGAAATATTTTTTGTTGGCGCACAGATGGGAAAGGGTCCGGACTGGGAACAACAGAGAGAAAAGGAGGAGAAGCTCGTCGCGGATATAATCGATCGGGTGAAGAAAGAGTGCGAGGCTCAAGGTGAAACGGTGACGAGGCGAGGTTACTCGAGGCGTTCAACCGTCATGAACAGCTAAGGCTCATCGCTAATGGACGAAATAATAATAATTCATCGGCCGAGCGCGCCATCTTTCAAAATCAAAATAACGAAAATGAGGGGTTGAAATATCGCGTTTCGTCGCTCCGAAACGAATGAGCGAGGGGAAAATGAAACAAATCAAATGAAATTCAATATATACGTTTCGAAAAAGGCGCGGGAGCGACGAGTCGCTCGCACGTGCGTGAGAAAGGTGCTCGGTGGATATGCCAATATGAACATATATACATATATTTATAGATATACTTAACGAGTTCTGGTATAAAGTTCCAATTAGAAGTTAGACAAGTTTCGAGCTTTTGGTTCGCTGGCTCTTCGGTGCAAACTACTTTTCTTCCTTTTGTTTTTGTTGGTTATATGGAAAGGCAGCCGTCCACGAGATTGTGAATAAAAAAGAGGGGTCAAAGAAAAAAGCTTTGGGACAAGATTTTCCTGTGAATTATCGAGGACAGGGTGCAATCTAACCAAGAAATTTTCTATATGTATACACTCGGGCGTGTATATATATTTACATATATGTGAAGAAGAAAAATAAGATTTATACGTCTCGGTTCAAATTCGCGCGAGATAAAGATTTTTTAAATGGTCACGCAAGGTCCGAGAGTTACCCCAATTTTCACATCATATGTTTCTCCTTATTTCATTACGATTATTTTTACATGTAGGTATCGTACTTGCTATGTGCCAAATCTCGTTAATTTTTATCAAAACGAACGAATCTCCATGTTGGAATAAAATTTCATATTATTTGGGATAAAAATTGACGAGAATAAACCGTGATTGCTCAATTTCACGACTGATTGTTTTCGATTCTGTTCTGTCGAGCAACTTTTTCTTCCGTTACGATATTTTTCAAAATCTATAAAGACATTTTCCTGGACGTGAAACTCGCCGAAGATTGTGAAAGAAAAATCTTTGGTGTGGCGCGAAGAAACAAAAGGAACGAAACATTTGGTCGGGACGTCGATGTGCAATTTCAAACTTATAATATATACATATAGACGTAGTCGCTCATGATCGCGGACGTCTTTTTCCAGTCGCGACCTCGAGTTCTTCCCACTTTTGTAATTAACGCGGAATAATTAGCGATGAAACGTGATAGCTCGTTCACTTTAGATCCGAACGTTCCGTTGAGAAGTAAATAGTAAGCGTGAATTCTTGAAATGTGCTCAAAAAATGATGCGAGGTGTAAAAATGGTGGAAAGAAGAAGAGGAAAATATTGCCTGCCCAAATCCCGAACAATTGTTCCAAACTATATTATTTATTTATGTATATAAAGTGCGACATTCGACTAATCCTTTATTGGAAGACGTAACTAGTCGGAAACGACGAGAGTGTGATTATATAGGTCGTCCGCCGTGTGGCATGTGTACTCGCGGCGTTTTTAATTCCGATAAAAAACATTTCTTCCATACCTAACCTTAAAACGTGTATTATAATTGCGATAATCTGTAATCGCGCCAATGGAACAGAACCGTAAGGCTGACCTATATTTACCCTACAAACCCAACTACGGTTCGACAACCATATATAGTACATATTCCGGAGATATATATGTATATATACACACATATAAATACATGAAAATTCTATTCGTGTATAAACTCGGTACTAACCTCGAAAATTTTAAAAACGTTTCACCTCTCGAAATAATATGTATCATTTATAGTTTTGAATCCATTGGCTTGGTCAATTATTTTCATTTGTTCAATTGAATATTTTGTAAATTTCTTGAACCAATCAAAATTGAACATTTTTCTTGACAAATATTCAACGAATTGAAAAATTCTTTCCTTGTGCTCAAACATAGATACGAAGAAGGACTTTTGTTTCTCATTCTTTGCTCCAGTGTACATGGATATATATGTAAAAATATAAAGACATTTATTTGTTTACGATATAATAACGATCCGGACATTTCCGGCCCTTGGCGACAACCAGATGTAGAGTCGTGTGGGATTCAAAATACACATATTATATATTAATAATGGTGATGAAAATTGTACAGCGGTGTTGGAGAGGTGTAAACTATGTCTGAAAGTGAGATTTTAAAGAATGCTTCCATCCGCGAGGCTGTTTTGATGCGTGAAGAGCAGCGACAAAAAAAAAACGATTATTCTTCAAACGAGAGTGAGATAATAAAGAAGCAGTTCAAGTGTACCTATCGCAAATAATCATAACGTCCAGTGAACGTTACGTCTGACACGGAGATGAAAAACAAAATCGAAAAGTATTGTGCATTATTATTTATGTCGATGACATGAAATAAAATCAAAATGAAGTGATCGACGTGTTACTTGATTTTCCCCGCCAGTACAATTCCAGTTTGGTTCAACGTCGTTCGTTAGAATTTTTTTAATTCAAATTTGCCGCCATTCCGCATTGCGTCGAGTTCGCTTGCGCTCCGTACAGAGGGCACTGACGGACAAAGAAACCGGATGTAACGGGAAATTGCATCGAGTAGACGTTCATCCTGGCAACCTTATGAATCGCGTTCTGTTTACAGTGTGTCCGAGGCGTTCGTAGGTTTTCTTCGCGTCCATCAAAATCTTTCATCCATCATTCATTCGCAAGTGTTTCGCGCAAGTGTTTTTCCGCCCACCGGAGGCCAGCATCCGCGAAACAAGCGGGGGAGTTGCGTGGGTAGCGAAGGAAAAATGGGTCGTCGTATCGTGTTTTATTGACATCGCATAATTGTGGCGGACGGACGGGATATTAAAATAATTTTTTTTTGTTATTTCGCGGTGACCGTTTGTTCGCGTTCTATCTTGTGAAAATCGGACTTCTCGGCCAGTACGACGGGGAGGAAAAATCGATCGACCTGTGTTATCGTGTGCCGCCGCGCGATGAAGACTCATTTCGGAAAAAGTTTAGTGATTCTGTGTTGTTTGTGGGCCAGTGTCGGAACAAGCGGTCTAGATATACAGGATGAACTGGAGCATCACGGAAAATGTGAACCCATTACTATTAATCTATGCATGAATCTGCCTTACAATCAGACCATGATGCCCAATTTGCTCAAGCATCAGAAGCAAGAAGACGCTGGTCAGGACGTCCACCAATACGCGCCCCTTGTCAAAATCCAATGCAGCCCGGACCTTCGATTTTTTTTGTGTCTCATGTACGCCCCCGTGTGTACGATTCTCGAAAAACCGCTGCCCCCTTGTCGTTCGATCTGCGAACGAGCTCGAGCCGGTTGCGAGGGTGTTATGCGAACTTTTAGTTTCCCCTGGCCCCCGAGTCTCGATTGTTCCAAATTACCCGAATACGGCGAAAATCCGGAAGTTCTGTGCGTCGGTACAAACGAAACTTCGCCCTCGAGATCGAGCTCGACCATCAGACCCACCGAAAAATCGCTCGTCGAATTCGAGTCTCACTGGCATCCGGGCGCTCGTAATCACGGATTCGTTTGTCCCGTGCAATTTAGCGTTCCCCATGAACATCAGTATTCCCTCAAAGTCGGCGGCAAGGTCGTACACAACTGCGGAGCTCCTTGCGACGGAATGTTCTTCACCGACCAAGAACGACAATTCTCCAGGGTCTGGGTCGGAACTTGGGCCGCTCTCTGCGCCGTTTCTTGTTTCTTTACGTTTCTCACTTTCCTCATCGACACCGATCGATTCAGGTAATTGATTTTTTATTATTTTTTTTTCTCATTGCAAAAGCGACTTGAATTTGGGAAAATGAGGATAATCGTTTTTTCAGGTATCCCGAGCGGCCCATAATATTTTTATCCGTTTGCTACATGATGGTGGCCCTGGTTTACGTGGTCGGTTGGGCGGCCAAAAACAATATAGCCTGCGGAGAGCCGTTCCCGCATCCTCCGGACGTGCGGGTTCGAATGGTCTCGACGATAACTCAAGGGACCAAACAGGAATGGTGTACTCTCCTCTTTATGGTGCTTTACTTCTTTGGCATGGCCTCGAGCATTTGGTGGGTCATTCTAACCCTGACGTGGTTCTTGGCTGCCGGGCTCAAGTGGGGACACGAGGCGATCGAAGCAAATTCTCAATACTTTCATCTGGCGGCTTGGGCCGCGCCCGCCATCAAGACCGTCACGATTCTCGCCATGGGAAAAGTCGAAGGTTCGTAAAAAATGATTTTTTCAACGCATTAATGGTACGAGTAAGTCGAGCGGTTTTCCTGGAATTTGTAATTTTATGTTTGTCGCTCTCAGGCGATGTTCTTTCCGGAGTTTGTTACGTGGGCCTCTGGAACGTCGAAGCTCTTCGTGGATTCGTTCTGGCTCCGTTGTGCCTCTATCTCGTGCTCGGTACGGCCTTTCTGCTCGCCGGTTTCGTCTCGCTCTTTCGCATACGGACGGTGATGAAACACGACGGCACGAAAACCGATAAGCTCGAGAAACTCATGATACGAATTGGAATATTTTCGGTTCTCTACACAGTCCCGGCATTGATTGTAATTGCCTGCTTGTTTTACGAGCAAGCTTACTTCGATAGTTGGATGTTGTCGTGGAACAATGACCTGTGCAGTACGAAAGAGGATCGAGCATTGTATTCGCTTCCGTGCCCGATCGGTGGCCCGACTCGGGATCTTCGGCATAAACCGGAATTTGCGGTATTTATGATTAAATATTTGATGGCCATGATCGTCGGCATAACCAGCAGTTTTTGGGTATGGTCGAGCAAAACCCTCACAAGTTGGCGACAATTTTTTAATCACATACGCGGACGTCGCACCGAGGCTTATGTTTGAGGCTCTTAAAATTTCGCGTCATCATTTTTCTGTGCTCTCTTCGGATCGAGCCGGCTCTTTATGTGTGGTGGATTTTTCGAATCGATTGAATAAACAACGGAGCGATAACGAGGACGATACCCGCTCGGGGTTCGTCAATTCGATACAAAATTGAAAACGTTTTTCGATCAAAAAAGCTAGAGAAAAAATCTTTTGAGAGAGAATTAGGCTTAATCTGTGATTGTGAAAATATTCCTGGTCTTTCGGATGTCCGAGGGGAAAGGTTGAGGGTGAATCGATCGTAGTATCGTCCTTAATGTCGTGCCAACAATATATATATATATATATATATGAACTTACGTAGGGCTCAATAATAATCGTTCCGGTTGAATAGCAATGACTGTAACGAATCAGGAGGAAAAACAAAACGCGTCAAATCTCATTCCGATCCGTAAAATATTATGACTGTGACGTGCTCACCGGACACGTTTATTTTTTATTCTAGTTTTGTATATCATAATCACGAAGCATTATTCGATCGATATTATATTTGATATTATACAATTGTGCGCAATTGTAACGCTCAAAATAAGCAGGTTAAACGTGTTCAGAGTTTACGAAGATGCGAAATAAACTAACGAGAGAATAATATCGTACGGAAAATCGTTCCTCGAAACTCGCGACAGCGTTTCGTATTATTTTCATTTTTTACATCTATTTTCGATAACGAGCAACAAAGCAATGATCAAATACTCAAATTGATGATTTTTTAAAATTCGCCTCCTTGGATCGTGAAGATTCTCGAAGGAAATTTGTAAAAGAGGGCTGAAAGATGGAAAATTGAATATTCGCACGATCCGACGATTCATCGAACTTTAATGTCGTAAATGAGACTCGGAGGAACAGCAGCCAATTATCGAGTTTTAAACTTTGGACAAACGTTTTGTTTACACGAATTTTTAGTGTAAGGTAAAAGAATGGGCGGGGAGGCTGAATCTCGGTGAGAAAGCAAGTCTCTTCGAACTAGCAAATAATTCCTAAGACGTAATCGTGTGCTACTGTTTAGTTAGGCAACGTTTTGTATATAAATGCAGTGTTTTATTTTGCTATGTACCATAATATATTTTTAAATACTCGTGTAAATAATCAATTCCGCTCACCGTGACTAAATAAATCGATAATCAAGGTTACTAACCGATACACCACTGCCCCAATGCATTGAAGAGAAGAGTGCCTGAACTCGATAATCGACACTCGGTACGTAAGAGACCGAGCAAAAAGCAACAATTCAGTCAATCTTTTGTATTTATAACGTTCTAAATAATTTCTCATGGAAACTAGCATTGTAAATTTCGTCCATTGGAACTGTCGAGCTTTTGTGTATCATCTAAGAATCTAGGAAAACGAAAAAAATTAATTGTTTACTTATAAATTCGGCGCCTGCCGCTGCTGCTGCTGCTGCTGCTGCTGCTGCTGCTGCTCTGCTGCAAATTCTATTCGAAATTAATCGTCGAGGACAAAGTTTGAGGATAAATTGGAGACCTCGATTGCGCGTGGAAAAATTCTCTTACGTCCTGCTAAGATTGCAGAATGTTTCAAATTTGTATGCGTCAAAAAATGTGTTGAATTAAATTAAGCCTGATATATTCTTTATATAATAAAATAAATAATGAGGATGATGATTGCGATTATGTGTACACATGGAAACGTGAAAGTCGATTAAAACAGAGTATGTAATTGAAATAATCCATTAAATCATCAAAATTCAATGTCTCGTGTTTTATTCGTTGCAATTGTCTTTAACATTCTTCCAATTGACAATATTAAATTCAAAATAGGACTTTATAATAATATTTTAATTTCGACGATTTTATCACGTTTCCGGCGTTTTTAGAATTCCAACGCTTTTCAAATACGAAACAATAACTGGGGTCGCTGCGAGCGTTATCGTTATTCGAATCGGTGCTAAAAACTTGTGAACCGCATATGCAACGACGAATGTTGAAGAATTTGCCATTACACTTTCCAAACGTTCGCTCCCACCGCTCGATACCGCTTCCACCAACGAATTAAAGTCTATTCCACTGAAATAAGAAAAACTCATTTATCTTTTGGCAATTGACGATAATTCCCCGATTTCGAGAATTTTTTTCCTATACGCCAACCGGAAGAGACGGTTCGTAGCCGGCAATATTCAGAATTAGGAAAGATGTAGAAAAGCATGCGGATGACTTTTTTAAAATTTTACATTTTTATTTTATGAGAAGAATAGGGAGAGAAATTGCTATGGAATGACAGCAGCACTGACCTAGAGACCGCGGTGTAACAAGCACCGAGTGAAATCAGTGAAATGCTGACGTGAAAGACGATAATCGTACTGCCATAATCCTTAATCGCAATTTTAAGTTTTTGAACGTCGCTCAGTTCAACAGGTTTGTCAGAATCTTTATTACCGTCGAGCTTCGTCTTAACTTTTTGCGTAGATTTAGCGTCCGTTGAAAATTGGACGTAACTCACGTTAGTTGGCGTTAGTCTACCGAGAGCGGCATTAATGAGTGAACCTGCATTATAGAAAAATAACAAATGTTCTTGGCATAAGAAATCCCTTCGATTCACCAGAGCAGGAGAAGCTATGAAGAGGAAAGCATGGATTTTTCGCCAGATTTAAAGCGAAATGACCGAAGACAGAATTTCTTTCTCTTTTTCCAAAGTTTCCTCGGTCGTTTTTTTTTTCTTCAAAAAAGTGGATTTGATAATATTTTAGGGAGTCAGTGGGAAACTAACCATTGGGCAGCTTTTTCTTTCTCGATTCACGAGCCTTGACGCTCGTGTAATGAGATTTTTGCATATCCTCTGCAATGTATTTGCTGTCCTTGGCCCATTGGCCTCCGGGCATATTGAAATGAGAAGCTTTGCCGTTGGAGCAGTAAGGCAAAGGGACGCTGCTCTGCATGGAGCTGTTGAGGCTCACAGCTCCGAAGCAATCGTACGAATCAACGTGATTGTCTCCGGCGAAAGTTGGTGGCGATGCTGGTGCCCAATGACGATCGGAGCTCTTGGTCTGGACATCGCGACTGCCGAGCTGGCCGGTCACGTGGAACAAAACGGGGGCTGCGATGTCCCGAGAACGTTCCGGAGTGAAACGTCCCGTTTCATTGCCAAAAATCTCCGAAACATTGCTTGGCAGTGGCAACTTCGGCGCTTCTGGATAACGACGAACTCCTGACAAATGAATTCCTGCTTTCGCGCTCGATTTTACCACTTTTCCCACTTCCAATACTTGCCAAACTTGATTCGCTTGGACCTTCGAACCATTTACTGAAAATCATAATCATAATAATGACAACAATCCGGTCCACTTTTAGGGACAATGTCCACCCCCCTCCCCCTCCCCACGACATTGGAATCAACACGAACATAACCCCCAAATAATGTCAATGCCCCACAATAATGCATATTCGATTCGCGGACGCATATTGCGCTTTGTTTCTCTTCGTTGAACTTTGAACTTTCCATGCATTATCGAAAATCTTACCGCGAACGAAAATACAAATAAAATTGTCTCAGTTTTGGGGAAAAATGATGGAAATATCATTCGCGACACTCTTTGGCTTATAGATCCATATCGGAAGTTTATTAAAACTGTCCACATAATATGACGAATAGATCGAGATCAAACAAACAAAAAATGAAAACATTCGATAATTTGAGGCTTTCGGGGCATATATTTATGGTCTGAAGAGATTAGAAAATGAAATTATGGAATTTTCTTTGTTCGTCAACTGTTTACAAACGAATATTGAGTGTGGGAATAATAATTGCGCGTTCGGTATACATTGAATACACAAAGATGTCGTAAGAGAAAGACGACGTGTTTTTCCTTACCTGGATGATGGTTGAAACGAGTCAAAACGGTAGAGAGTTCCTTGCTGCAGCGAATGCGAGAAAGTGCCATGATTGAAAAATAGATCCTCGAGGGATCGAGTTCAATTCCGCGTTTTTGCACTTGTGATTTTTTCCTGGCTACTCATGTATCGCGACTGCTGTGAGAGAACGTATGCGACGCGGAGATTTTCTCCACGGCCAAGGTGAGCAGTGTGTCATCGGAGAAGTGGGGAGGCGAAAAACGCGTCGAGGATTGGTGTAATGAAAATTTATAGATTTTTATATGATTGTGCGTTTTTATACGTATAGCTCTAACGAGCCACAAGGTCCATCGCATGGACAATGTTGCGAAACCGGTATTTTTTGTCTCTTTCGCATATACGCGCGTTTACTTTGTTCGAGAAAATTCGATATTTCTCAATTTACATTTCTGATTAATAGCTCATCTTTATGCAACGTTTCGCAATCCCTTCACATTTTTTAATAAAATGTATAGTATGTAGCAGCGCGGAGAGAGCGTAATAAACTGCACTGTGGTTTCTTATTTGTTTTTTTTTGTGTCATCTACGAAATCATATGGTTCTGGACGCCATCTTTAAAAGCCGACGCCTGCGTACTGGAGTCATTTCAAAACACCTGATTCCAAACCCAAATTCTGAATAATTCATTCGACATATTATTAGGCAATGATACGAAATTTTGATTCTAGATTCAATCATGCTTTCAATGAAACACGATCCCTTGATAATCGTAAACATGTGGGAAAAGCCTCCTGACGGTTATTATCTTCAGCTGTGCACGAATGATACGCTAAAGTCAAAAATGCCGACGTATGGTGAGCACATGCACGCATATACAAAATGGGCGTATTGAGCGTGGTCCGTGGAATTAGGATCGCCGCGTTTGTTGACATACGCAACGCATTCAAATAACATTGCATAACTTTTGACTAGAGATGAAGTGGCGGCGGGAATCGCTGAAGATAATCTTACGATTCTGAACGTCATATTCGATAATGCTTCGAGAGGCAATAAGACCTCGGAAAGAAACAAATATAGCAAACAAGTGTTGTCGAGATTCTTATATAATTGATAGCCGTAATGCTGATAAGGGGAAAAGGAAAATATGATAACCTCCGAACGGCATAAAAAGGATTGAAGCAAACGCGAGTAATTCGGCGATAACGGCGCATGTGCAAAATCTGCTCTGCCGCATAGAGGAAGCCACGGACGTCAGCAGCAGCGTTCAGTAGCTCTCGCTCGCCCGCGTACACTTGTGGGGGCTGAAACTTTGACCGCGTATTAATTCTGTTTTGTCGCGTTGAATTAAACGCTAATTGAAAGCAATTGGGTGTGGTACATCCTCCAACAAAATGGCACAAAGCACGAGACTCATCGCCCTATCGAACGCTAAAGGATTATTCAATAAAAATCGTGCCAATGGAATCACCACGAGGCTCATCGCGAGGTTTGGTTCACACTTTTTCTCCTCCTCCATCCGTCGATATATTTATATCGATTTCCCCTGAGCCTGGACCACATGCTCCAATGACCTTTTCAACCTTGTGGATCTTCCTCATCAAAAATAAGCTCCAAATCTATTTCGAACGTGACAAAAAAACATTATAATTGATTATTACATCGAGAAATGTCCCGAACAAATATGAAAAATGCTTCTGAATTCCTAATTTTGTGATAATTTCGAAAATTAATAACTTTTATAGTTCCTGGTGGTCTCATGTGGAAATGGGGCCTCCGGATGCCATTTTGGGAGTCACCGAGGCTTTCAAAAGGGACCAAAATCCCAAAAAAATAAATCTCGGTGTCGGAGCTTACAGAGACGACAATGGAAAGCCGTTTCTATTACCAAGTGTGCTCAAGGTAGGCTGTTGGACAAATTTACCGTCTTCCAGGATCAAAACCGTTTGATAAACCTTTTTTTTTCCCGACGCAGGCCGAAACGAAAATCAAATCAAAGACGCTGGACAAAGAATATTCTCCGATTTCGGGTAATCCTGAATTCTGTCAGCATAGTATAAATTTGGCCCTGGGCGATGGCAACAAAGCGGTCATTAACAAACTGGTAATTATTGAGAAAAAAAAACAAAATCACAAAAATGTCAAGAAAATAGAAATTTTCAGAATTTCCTTTTTTAGAACGTGACGGTTCAAGGAATTTCTGGTACGGGTTCGCTCTGCATAGGAGCATTTTTCCTGGCGCGTTTTTTCCCCGGAAGCAAAGACATTTACTTGCCCACCCCGTCCTGGGGAAACCACACTCCGCTCTTCAAGCTGGCCGGCCTCAACGTCAAATCTTATCGTTACTACGACCCCAAAACTTGTGGATTAGACTTCCAGGGAGTTTTAGAAGACATTTCGGTAAAATTTCCACCTTTTCACCGACCTCACAGTCGCATTATCGTAAAAAAACGAATGATTTTATTTTCTTTCTTCATTTCCGCACAGAATATGCCAGAAAAATCGATCGTTCTTCTCCACGCTTGTGCCCATAATCCTACGGGCGTTGATCCGAGACCCGAGCAATGGGCCGAACTCTCCTCGCTCATTAAGAAAAAAAATTTGTTCCCATTCTTCGATATGGCCTATCAAGGATTTGCTTCCGGTAAAATTTCTACCTCTTATTTCGTATATAAATGTGCCTCGTCGATAATGATTAATAGTTATGGAAATTATCAACGATATTCAATTATTTCGGAAATTTTTCAGGCGACGTGACAAAAGACGCGCTAGCGGTGAGATTGTTCGTCAAGGAAGGCCACGAAATTGCCTTGGCTCAGTCATACGCCAAGAACATGGGACTCTACGGTAATTTTAATTGATTATAAATAATTAAGACGCACTAATGAGGATTAAATGAAAATTAACCGTTTCCACGAATTTCAGGCGAACGAGTGGGTGCGTTTTCTCTCGTTACGAATAGCGCGGACGACGCTGCTCGAGCTCTCTCGCAAATAAAGATTCTCGTACGACCAATGTACTCGAATCCACCGATCAACGGGGCTCGTATCGTTAGCGAAATTCTGGGGGATCCTCAGCTCAAGCAAGAATGGCTGGGCGATGTTAAGGAAATGGCCGATCGCATTATTTCCGTGCGAACTAAACTTCGCGATAATCTTAAGAAGAACGGAAGTTCTCGCGACTGGAGTCACATCACGGATCAGATTGGAATGTTTTGTTTCACCGGCCTCAAAGCTCCGGAGGTAATTGCGACGAGGGGAAAAAGAAAAAAACGAATTTTCATAAAACTAGAAGGAAATTTTCAAATTTTGCGTTTTCAGGTTGAAAAACTGACCAAGAACTTCAGCATTTACCTGACCAAAGACGGAAGAATATCGATGGCGGGCGTCACTTCGAAAAATGTCGAATACCTTGCCCACGGGATTCACGAAGTTACGAAATAATTAATCTAACGTTGATTGTCTCGAATATCTAAGAGTCGTTGCCAGAGAATTTACTTTTTTTTTTTCAACAATTCGGTGAAAAAAAACGGCCTTTTAGGCGAACAAGCATTTTTTTTTTTTCATAGACAGTCTTTATTTTTCTATGTACACTGCCGGCAGTGTGTCACGAGTCATTCCCGTATCGGGGATCCACATAGCAGATCCACAAAAGTTTCAATCAAACTGAATATCGCACGTGTGTGTTGTTGCATTTTGCACAAATTTCGATACAGACCGTTTTTTTCTTTATATTTCCTCTACCTGAGCATATTATCCCCGACTATACATAGAGAAACTGTGAAACAAATATATATATATACATATTCCTTTTTGAATTTACTTGGATGAATTTTCTAAGGAATTTGGAGACGCATTGTTAATAAAATACATTTTACCAACGTTGAGCTGCGTTTTTTTCTTTTATATTCGTTATACTGGAAAAGTAGTGTATTAAATATTTCGATCTTTGTCCATCGTTAATTTTAGCGGGACAGATTTTTGGGAAGCGAGAGCGGCGACTCCGCATCGTCAGTGCGCTAGCTCGACGCAGGAAAATAAAACATTCCGGTCCTCCGTTCAAGGTTGGCAGCCCTACAAGTATTATAATGAGGCACTACAGCTGAAGCGGCCATTATTCCGTTACGAGTGTCAAACCGCCGCTCAAAAAAGCTGTAAAAGCGATTAAACAATAAATTTATACTTAGTCGTTAACTTAACAATTTGTGGGATTTTTTTAATACGATCTCAAATCGAACATTTTACAGGCCGATGGCGGCATCTCGTGAATTTTGATTTCTACGTAATTGTTGAGCTCTCGAGTTGATCGAGGAAATAAAAAACGCCTGCTCGGACACGTGGCAGGGAAAATTATCTGAAGAATTTTTATTCAAGATGGCCTCGAAACGTCAAAGTCAGTAAACGCACGAAATTACTGTCAGATAATATGGATTACGCGAAAATAGATGTTATTGCTCGGAACGAGCACCCGCGCACGTCCAACGTAACGATTCAATACGGAACAGCTGGTTTCCGGACAAAGTCAGTGAAAAAGCGTATTTTATTGTTGTTAATCGTTTTTCGCGGGTCCCAATTTTTTAAGAATTCTTTCATGTGTCGATTGTTCATTGCAGATCGAATTTGCTTGACCATGTCATGCTTAGGATGGGAATTTTGGCGACGCTCAGGTCGAGAGCCAAAAATGGTGAGTCAAATTAAAAATACGTTTTATTTCCCAAATTTCTCTTGCCATTCGTGTCTCTGAGCTAAAGAAAAATATCCCTCGAATTCCCAGCTGCAATCGGGGCCATGATAACGGCGAGTCACAACGAGGAACCCGACAATGGAATAAAATTGGTGGACCCGGCGGGTGAAATGCTCGAAGCTTCCTGGGAGATAATTGCAACGGAAATAGCAAACGTCCCGGACTCTGAGCTAGTGGAAACCTTGAAACGAATCGTGCGCGATCGAGGAATCGAGGAGGGAGCACAGGCGCGCGTTATCGTGGGGAGAGACACGAGGCAGAGCAGCGAATCGCTGTCAGCCGCTGTTGTCCAAGGAGTGAATTCCGCCGGTGGAGTCGCCATGGATTTTGGCGTAATGACAACTCCGCAGTTGCACTATCTCGTGGTTTCCGTTAACGAGAAAAATGGCTCAAAGCCTCTGGAGATCGAACGATATTATGAGAAACTCGGGGACGCTTTCAGGCGCGCGTGTTCTTTGGGCAAAATGTGTGGAAATTACACGAGGGATCTTGTCTTGGACGCTGCAAACGGCGTCGGGGCGATCGCGGCAAAAAAATTTCAAGAACGCTTGACCGACGATCTTAGGATTGACATTTTCAATGCAGGCGACGGCGCCCTCAATCACAACGTAAAGAAAATCTTGAAATTTCTGATTTTTTATTGATTTTCTGAATTTTTCCTTATTGCGTTGACTTTTTTCGTTCCAAAAGTGCGGAGCGGAGTATGTGAAGGTTCACCAAGTCCCACCCATGAACGTACCGATAAGAAGGAACGCACGATGCGTCAGCATCGACGGTGACGCAGATCGGATCGTTTATTATTACGTCGACGCGAATGAAAAATTTCATCTACTCGATGGGGATCGAATCGCCACACTCGTCGCGGAATACTTGAAGGAATTGATCGAATTCAGCGGGCTCACGATCCAACTGGGTCTCGTGCAAACTGCTTACGCGAACGGGGCATCAACGGATTACATAACGAACGTCCTGGTACGAGGAGTTTCCTAAGAAACGCATTTATTTCCTGTTTCCCATGAAAAATCCTCGAAATTGTTTTTTTTTTTTTTTTTTTTTTTTTTTTTTTTTTTTTTTTTTTTTTTTTTTTTTTTTTTTTTTTTTTTTTTTTTTTTTTTTTTTTTTTTTCGAGGCAAATGGTCACGGGACCGTGATATTCAAGGACGAAGTTGTCGAGAGAATTCGCGAGGCTTCGAGCGATTCGGGGCGATCGCAGGAGCAACGGGAGGCGGCGTCGAGGCTGGCCAATCTCGTTGACGTGATCAATCAGAGTGTCGGTGATGCTTTGAGCGACATGCTCCTCGTCGAAACAATTTTGTACACCAAGGGCTGGGACCTCGTTACGTGGGAAAAAAGTTACGCGGATTTTCCGAACCGACAATTAAAAGTTCGTGTTGCTGATAGAAATCTTATCACGACTACGGATGCGGAAAGAAGATGCGTCACACCACGAGGTTTGCGGGAGAAAATCGACGAGCTGGTTGCGCTCTATCCCAAAGGACGATCCTTCGTTCGGTACGAGAATTTATTTCATTTCATCGAATATTTCAACGAATCCGCTTTTTTTTCTTTCTTTTTCGTAAAATCGCCGTTTTTCCGCTGCTTTTTCAGACCTTCCGGTACCGAAGACGTCGTGAGGGTTTACGCCGAGTGCGAAAAAGCCGAGGACGTTGAAAAACTCGCCGCTCATGTCGCTCGCGCCGTTTATCAAACGGCTAACGGCGTCGGATCCGAACCCCTCGTTCCTACGTGATATTCTAATCGATCGAGACTCGTCGAGAATGAATCATGACGAAGTAATCGATTTTTCATGGTGACCGATTATATATATATTTTTTATACTCTTCTCTGCTGCCTTGAACAAATTGGACGTAATAATTGAATTGTACGACTATTTTTTATTAAATAAACATTGTTGAACCGAACGGAGCCGGACGTATCAATATTTTTCACGAATTTTGTATGAAAAGGTGGGAAGAGGCGAAAAATGATATTTGTTGTTGCTTGGTAAGCATGGATACGAAGATATCGATCGGCAATTCGGAGTGCGTGGGTTATTCCGGAAGCCACGCGAGTTTCTCGCTGGTGGTGGATAGAGCAACGTCGGAATGTGGCACGATAACGAAGTTCGATTCGACGTTGCGGTCGTGTAATTGTCACTCATTTTTTAAAAGTAAATTTTGTAAATTGATTTTTGCTGAAAAATCGCACTCCAAAGGTTTTTTTTTCTTTTACGATACAGAAACTTGCAAATGCGTTCGGGTGAGCTGATGATCGACAAGCTCGAGATGGTCGAGGACACGAAAGGGAACGCCGGCGATCGCGGTCGTTTGATTATTTCGAATCTTCGGATAGTTTGGCACTCGTTGACTTTGCCACGAATTAATCTGAGCATAGGATACGCAACTGTGGTGAATGTGTCGACGAAAAACGTTCATACGGTATTTTAACAAAGTGTTGCTTTTATTTTCCATACAAAATAAAATTGAAACAAATTTCATGGTGGAAAGAAAAAATGGATTTCTTGTGAGGGAAATAATGGTTTTTGCAGATTCATGGGGGCAGCACTCAGGCTTTACACATCCTGACCTCGTATCGAGGCTGTAGATACGAATTTATCTTTACCAATCAAGATTTTAAAAGCTCTCGCCATTATACATCGGCGATAGGCGTTTTCAGGTACTAATTACTTAAATCCATCGGTAGGAACACGATTTTACTCATGTGTTTGTCTTTGTAGAGCTTACGGGTCGACGAGGATGTACAGAGAAATAAAATTGCGCGGTGGTTTCGTTGATGACGGTAGACTGACGTTGTTGCCCTTGGAAAATGTGCATTCCACGACCCCGGGTGTATGGAATTTGTCGACGGAACAGGTTAACCTATGGAATACGTTAATGCACAGTGCAGTTAATTTTCTTTTCAATTATTTTCAAGCAAAAATGACTTATGTACAAAAATATAAATCGCACGAATGAATTTTGAGGGAAAAACAATAGTTGATTTCGATAACGATGGTTTTTTGTTGGGCTGCGAAAATAAATGTTACGAATAATCGAACAGGGCAACGTCGGGACGTTCATCGTGACGAATATTCGTCTGGTTTGGTTCGCCGAAATGAACAATCAGTTCAACGTGTCGCTGCCGTATCTGACGATAGCGAGTGTGAGTTGAAAACTCGATGGAACAAAAATTGATGGAAAAATGAGAAAGAAAATGGTGGGGATGTTGAAAAATGTTGCAGGTGATAATAAGGTCGTCGAAATTCGGGCCGACTCTGGTGACGATGAGCACAGAATCGAGCGGGGGTTACGTGCTCGGATTTCGTGTGGATCCGCTCCACAAATTGTACACATTGCACAAAGAGATTGCGGCGATTCAGGGGGCGTACGACAAGTCACCGATTTTCGGTGTCGAATACACTTTCGAGCACCAGGCTGTATCCTTGCCGGTATACAAACCGGAAGTGATGAGAGAAATTGAAGAAAATGAAGATGAGAATGTATTGGGGCTGTACTTTTCCGAGGAAGGTACAACGAGTCAGAGAAAACCAGTGTTCTCGTCGCATTTGGGCTTGGCCGCGGAGGAGCCGCGCGAAGGAACGACAATGCAGACACTTTGGGAACTTTTGCCTGCAACGACTTGATCCACGTTGTCAAATCGAGTGATAAAATTCGAGAAACGAGCTCGATAATGATGGAGAACGAATGCCGGAGAATTCGACGCCGCCGAACGTTGCGCTCATTTTGAGAAATAGATTTTATTGCCAAAAGCGATATTTTTCTATGTTTTCTTCATATATATGGACATACACGTATATCTCGAAAGCCCGATGAGCATACATGTGTAATATACATACTGGATATGAATAAATCGAGTCCGAGAACCGGGCGGAGGAGTTTAGCTGCCAAAGAGAGTGGCAAATTATTTCTTCGTGCCTGGCTGCGTTGGTTTTATTTCATTTAAAATATTTAACTCGGTGCACACGTACGATGGAAAGAAAGTTGGTTGTTCTGATCACCGTCGGATTCGCTCTCTGCCTCGTTCATGTCCGCGTTGTCCATTTCGCTCCTCACTAGGTTCATCATCATCAAGGCGATCGGGTCACTGTACATACGGATCTGATTGACACGGGCGACTCCGTCCGGATCCGCGTGGGTTCGCTCGTTTGGTTTCTCGTCCTGCATCATTTTATTTCAATGATTAATCAATCAACGCCGGGAAATGCGGAAATTTGAGGAAAATTACCTCGGGCAATGGAGTCCAGAGTCTTATGACCGGATCGATGCCGCTCGAGGCCAAAATACACGCCGATGGATGAGGCTGAACGCAATTTACGATCCGCGAATCGCCCGCCATCACTTTTACGATATTCGTCGAGTAACGATCCCAAATAAATATATTTCCGTCGTCGGAACCCGCCAATATGTATTGCCCATCGCTGCAATTATGTCCAACGATTAGAAACATAATTATTGTGATAATAAATCAATTTTTTTTTCATAAAGGAGAGCCAAATATAAGAATGCAGTCGCTGAAATATTGAGGCGGTTCGAGAAATAAGAAAAAATAGTTAATCGATGAAAAATTGGTCAAACTTATTCGGAAGCTCACCTCCCAAAGAAATTGGCTTCTTTTATGTCGGTCGTTGTATTGCTGCGGCCGCAATATCGGTATTTATAGTCGAAGGTTCGACTTCTCCAGGCAACTTCGGAAACGGAGAGCGGCTCGCCGTAGGGGTAAGCCGATCCTCGTTTTTCTGTATACGAATAAAATGATTTCTTGTGAAAAATCTATGTTTGGACTATTCGCGAAATCGAGGCGTTTTTTGACTCACCGGCTTTTATCGCAACCCCAATGTCTGCGCTGAGATCGCATAGTGCCGTGTTAGAGGCGTAATCCGGAAATTTAGTGCAAAAGTCATTGATGACTTTGACCGCCTCGTCCGGACGATGCAGATCGAGCAAACATCGCGCTAATCTGTGGATCATTCACGATTTATTGGTTTTTTGTACGTTCGCAGTTTCGCGGGCTGAAATTTCGTCGGGATTGATTAGTCCCACCTGAAGTGGGCCTTCACGTGCTCCGGATCGAGAAGCAACGTTGTTTGACAGTCTCGGAATGCTGCGTAATTGTCACCGTCCCTGAGAACGAATTTTTATTTTTTTCAACGAAATAAAATAAATGGAATGGAAAAAAAAAAAAAAATTCGGTGAAAATAAATATTTTCTAGACTTTTTGATTCACCAGTGTCTCTTCATTAAGGCTGCGGCTCTGTTGCCATAGAGAACTGCTGCGGTTGGAGAGTACTCGAGGGCTTTGTTGTACAGGGTGATCGCGCCCGTGTAATTTCTCGATTGGAATTTGTTATTTGCCTAAATTATTAGCCAATGATGAAAAATCAATAACGGAGAATTCAAGTATGAATGAACGTTGATTTTTTCGAGGTATATTTGCTCACTTCGATTTTAAGCTTCTCAGCCTGATCAGGCAAATCTTTGACGTTCATTGCCGGGTAATTTTTCGAATTTTCGCTCACGATACCGTAGATAGAGTTCCGGAGCAGTTGCTTTTTATCGACACTGACTGAAATTTTTTTCGCAGATATTTCGATAATTGAAATTTCGGGAAAAAATCATCGCAAATGTGAACAAAATTCGGAACGGAATTTTCGAGAAAATGATTTTTTCGCCTAGTTGGTATTTACCGTCCCTAGAGCCTGAGGAATCCAACTGTGGTACGAAGTAAATTTGATTGTACTTTGCCTTCATTACGTCGAAAAGGTAAACTTGTTCGTTTGCCATATTGGCAAGGAGCTCGTTACCGTCTCGGGAAAAAGTGATGTACGTGACCGCATACGCTCGCCTATTGGTCGAAGATCTAAACAGCAGGTGACCTGCGAGTTTCGCCCTTTTAAACGTATGCTCGATAAATTATTGAAAAATTCTTGATTCCGGTAGAAAAAAACGACTCACCCGAAACGAAGTATTGAGCAGATTCAAAGGAAATATTTGAATTCGAATCACCTACTCCCGAGAGTCTCGAATCCACGTTGGATTGGTCGCTCGCATCCGTCGATAATATTCCAACCGTCGACTGAGCAAATTAATAAATTTGTAAATAATAATAAAATAATTTATGAATGAACAATAATTAATTTAAAATAATAATGAATGAATGAAAAATGAAAAATCCACAGATTGTGCAGAAGAATTGAGGTGAAAATTACCTGAGTGACTTTTATCATTCTCCGGTCGTACATTCTGATGTAAGGATCATTAGCCCCGACGGCGATGAGCTCCGGCCTCATCGGATTAGTCGTCAGGCACTTGGCCTCGGCTCCACGCCCGACGAGAGCCAACAGATCGATGAGTATAGCTTTTCCATCTTCGGAGCACGTGTGCGGCACTCGCAAGTCGTGCTGAAGCACTAGACCGTCCTCCGCGGCGCTCCAGAACAAGTGAGGCATGTTTTCGGCGGTCGCCAATCGTTTGACTCGGTCGCGGTGGCAGCTGCACGCGTGCAACACCTCCAGAGGATTCAAATTGAAGACTTTGACTTTTGAGTCGGCCGCCGCCGACGCTACGATGTTGTTGTTCGATTTTGGCATAAACTGCAAAAGCGATTATTCATTTTTGCAAAAACTGTCTTCAACTTTTTTTTTGCTTCGTTCGGTTGTCATAAGATTAGCTCACGTTGACGGAAAATATGTTTCCCCCGTGGCCGGTATTGAAGGAATATACTTTTTTGTGGGAAAACGGATTCCACAGAAAAATATGCATGTCGTCCGACGCCGAGGCCAGAATCCTGCGAGCAAACATTAGAATTTCCCACGAGCGTGTTTTTTGCGTCCCAAGTTGAAAATGCAGCTTTTTTTTTGTTTTTTTTTTTCTAGGAAGGAAAAATACACTTGACTTACTCTCCTGTGTCGTTCCAATTTAAACAATTGACGCATCCTTGATGACCTTCCAATTCTTTTTCCAAGCCCAAACGAAAAACCAGGTCCGCAGTGATGTTTTTCTTGGAGGCTAAAATCCGAGCTGTCGACTCCTGGCGAAAAACAATTTTCTCGATTGTACGAATTTCACAACGCGATGATCGCACCGAGGCCGCGAGGCTTTACCTTGATTTCTCTTTCTCTGACGAGATCGATCAATTTTGGGGCTGGAGGCTTACAACCAAAATATTCGTCCATTTTGTTGAGTCGTTTTATTTATTTTCTAGAGGATAAAAGCGATCTCCGTGAGCGAAAACAAAGTTTACGATAAATAGGTATTGCGGAAAGGTCTCGTGCAAAAAGTCTCGATTCAATAAATATAACAATTATTCCCGACGCGATAGGTCGAAACAACAATGTACACCGAGAAGCAATAATCGCCCTTTTTTCTTTGCGGCTTATTCTTAGGGAATATACTCGTGGAACATTGTAGATGTCTCCTGTTATTATAAACTTCGATACGAGAACGAGTACCGAATACTGCAACCTGAAACCGCCGAAACAGATAATAAATATAATTGTTTGGAAATGGATCGGGCGACTCGTGCGACACTGGACAAATGACAGTTGCGCATGCGATAATTGTATCGGCGGCCGGCAATGAAAGCAACAAAGAATTTCGTGTACTTCTTACCGACTGCGAATAAAAGGTGGAGAGATTTTGAATTTGTTTGATGTGGGAGAAGGTCGACTGAGCCAGCCGCGTGCGCCCGCGTTTGACGTTTGACAAATGGACCGCCACGAAAAAGCGCTACTCCAGTGGACGTAAAACCCTGGTGCATGATCTGATCTCCCTGCTCACTCCCGGTCTGCGTTGAATGGCTCGAGCGAGCTGTCATGTAAATCCATGTAAATCTTTCGATTCCCATTGTTATCGTTCGATCTTATAGACAAAAACAACGAGTTCCGCGAGAATTGAAAAAATCGATATTCGTCGTCGTATTTGGAAGTCAACGAGGACCGCCAACTAGTAAGTGAAACCGCGTCCAAAACAACGACGCAATAATCATTACGATTTTGTGAGAATAGAATACTTCTTTTGTCACGTACTGCGACGTTGTCTTTCGTTTATTTTCTTTGATTCTTTTCGAGATACTAAAAATACGACTCCGCCCAAGTAGATTATTACTGAACTCAAATTTCAGTTGTCCCGTGCATGAATTCGCAAACGCGCAAACACGATCTTTTGCTACATATATATGTGATTGAAGTCTACTTTGGCTAGTCCTCTGTTGTTATCACGTGAATGTGATGCCGGTTCGCGGAAATGTTTGCGAAAACAATTGCACCCATCAAATCCGATAACATCTCCGTCAATTTTCTCGATCAGTTTCCAGAATCTAAACTATGCGTCATTGTTTTTTATTCGTATTAACACATGAAAAAGTTGATATTTAATATAATTTTGTCAAATTTTTACATCTAAAGCTAGTTGACATGCTTACGTTGCGTTATTTTCGCTTTACAGATTTTGTTTATTACCCAACCTGGCCTTCGAGCGCAATACTTTGTGTTACTTTCTATTTCCCTTCGAAATCGAATACCGATCGTTGGTACAAAAAAAAAATTGCAATAAAATTTCTCAAACTTTGTACATCAAAGTGAGACGAAAATAAAATGTATTATTCCATTCAAACGAATTTAATCAACGGAGTCCAAAATTTATTGCAGCCTCTACTGCATAAATGGAGAAATAAAGCGGATAAGAAATGAATTATATATAATAATATATAATAATAATTTAATTAATTTAATTATTTTTCATGCATGCAAAATAATCGCTCTGATTTGTAATAAAAATGTTCTATTTCGTAATATTTCGGGGAGGCCGCACTATAAATTTGAATCGCCATTTTTTTGACTTAAAACGTTTTTAGTCGACAGGAAGAAATATTTCTGAAGATTCCTCTTGCCGGACAGACGAAATTACCACAAATACGCAGAAAAATTTCTTATTCCAAAAAAACCACGGGATCGCTATATTTGGTTGAAAAATTTCTCAAAAATCACGTGGTTTTTCTTAATAATTGTTTCGCAACGCTTGTTCGTTGTGTTTTTTTTCTGAATTTATTCAATTTTTCCATGAAAAATTGTTGATTGTTGATTGAGAATCGTGAAATTAGTTGCTAGCCAATGTCGCCCGTGGTGATCAAGGACCGATACAACGAGAAGGACATAAGACGGTGGATACCGGAAGCGTGCGATCCATTGATCGAAATATGGGGTCCGGAGCTGAAAAAAGCGAAAAGTTACTGGCAAGTGGGAACATCGCCCGTGACACGAGTAAAACAGACTGCACTCAAGGACGAGAGACTTATCTTGATATCGAATGCGACGACGATAACGGGAACAGCCTCGGAGAATTACGAGGATATAGAAACTTTGGGAACGTGCCGAATTACCATTTGTAACGATTTTTATGTCATGGCTCACGTGACGAAATCGGAGAACGTAGCTCCGTTCGTGGCCGACGGAATTCTCGGTTTCAATGTTCTCAAAAAAAACGGCTTTGTCATCGACCGCCAGGCTCAAATTTTGAGCTGGCCAAGCGAGCTTCGAAATCAACCTTTTCGACTTTTACCCGCAGATCATTATTTTCTCAATTATGCGAAAGTCTTACGAGAAAAAATAAAACTCTCCAACGTCTCGAAGAAGGAACAAGAGAAGCGGGCTTTCCTCTCGAAACGTCGATTCGAACAAGCACTCGCTTTTTTGCCACTGGAAGTTGGCTGCGACTCGCGTCGCCCGGTCATCGACGTTCTTCATGACTTTTCCGACTGTTTGTTGCTCCCAGGCGACACGATTCTCCCCACGGAATTGCTCACATATCCCATTAAAACCGAACCCAACGACATTTTTTATATTCGTCAACCCGGACTTTCCCGGGCAGACTGGAACGCGATCGAACTCATGGTCGAAGATTTGCTGCGACAAGACGTTATCCGAGTCTCTACTTCTCCCTATAATTCCCCGATGAGCTTGTTGCCGAAAAAACTGGATGCGCGTGGCAAAGTTTCTTTTCGCCTGTACGGCGCGTATGGCAACCTGAACGCTCGATACGAATCCGAAACTATCTCGGTCCCCGACATCTGGCATGTCGTCGACCAACTTCACGGCTCCAAATTCTTCTCCGTTCTCGACCTCGCCTCTGCCTCTTATCACATTCCTATCGAACCTCAAGATTGCTGCAAAACTGCATTTACAACTACAAGCGGACGCTACGAATTCCGGAGGATGCCAGCCAACATGAAGAACGGCTCGCTATATCTGCAACGAATGATGGACAAAGTTCTGGAAGGAATCACGCAACATGTTCGTTTAAAAAATTTCATACATCTCGAAATATCTCTGAAAGACGATTTTTGAAAAAAATTCTAACGTTCGTACGGTTTAACCATGATTTTCACTGTCAATTCGAATTTTCCAACAATTTCTCGATATTTTGTCATTCGCCAACGAAACAACACGATTCGTTCAAATATCTGACAGTTTTTTTTGCAAAAGTCTAACGTTCCAAGAGCTTAGCCATGATTTTTGCGGTCGAGTCGAGTTTTCCAACAATTTATCGTTCTTTTCTCATTGACGAACAAAAACGAAAACGATTTTTTCAAGTTTTTGATAGTCGTTTGGAAAATTCCAACGTTCCAAGAGCTCAGGCACGATTTTCATGATCGTATCGATTGTTCGCAGGTGTTCGTGTGCCACGACGATATGCTGATCTACACGCCAACGATCGAGGAGCACGAGCGCCAAATTTGCCAAGTCTTGGAGCGTCTCCGCACTCACAGATTAAAATTACAGCCGAGCAAGTGTCAGTTGTTCAAGAGCCAAGTCGTGTATTTGGGATTTTTGCTAACGGACGAGGGGATTCGTCCGCATCCAGCCAAGATTGAAAACATGCGATTGTCACAAAGACCCGACAGCCCCGTAGCTCTACGGAGTTGGCTCGGGCTCTTGGTTACCCACAAACGCTTTCTCAAACGCCACGCCGGTCGAGCTCAGCCAATGTACGAGATGTTGAAAAACGATGATTTCGATTGGACGCTCGAGGCTCTCGAAAATTACAAAATTTTTCAACAAATGTTAACGGGAAAGCTTCTGCTTCGTTATCCCAATTGTAATGCCCGTTTCATCATTGAAACTGGTTTCGACCGTTCTGGCATTTATGCCGAACTGATGCAAACAAACTCGAAGAAAAACAAGGTCATAGCCTATGACTCGAGAATTTACAAACGGTCCGAGTCTTGGCTCGACGACGACGAACTCAAGAACCTGGCCGTTGCTTGGGGCTCGGAAACTTTTCGTCGTTATTTACAAAATACCAAATCCTTGAACGAACTCACTCGCAATTTGTCCATAAAAAACTGAAAATTCCTGACCCCTGACCGTCCGATCCGGAGGAATTGCATTTTTTTCCTCAAATTTTTATTATCCAAAGATTTTCCCGGTAGACGTTTGACGTTTCAGGTTTCGATTCCCGACGAACGATTCCCGACGATCCTCCCGGTGACTCGAACGAAGGAAAAAACTATTGAAAGGCTCGATTTTTACAAAAACTCAATGATCGTACGGTTTCCGGTCTTCCTCGCAATTTTTCTAAACTGCCCAAATGACCGTACGAAATATGCAGTCAACACATTTGTGATATAATTAATAAGAGTTGATATTCTTCATACACCATGTTACAAAGAAATTTGACGTTTTTTCACCATTTTATTTACCCATGAAATCATTTATATATGTAAAATATAAATAATAATAATACGAGCTGTTGAGAGTCGTTGATAAATGATGAGAGAATAGTTGATAAGACGAGAAAATAATGATGGTTCATATATTCATAAGTTGTTGGCATTTACTTTCATTCTGAACTTTGTATTTTCTTATTCTTAAAAAATGATGAAAATATTAAAACATGATCTTTTGGGATTGGAAAAATGGCAATACGCAGTATTCCCAGCCTCTGAACTCTGACATATTTCATGCAAATGATATCGTTTGTATTTTTGTAATGAGAAATAGTTACTGCCCAAAATAAAAGACATGCGATAATTCTCGGTTTTTCCTTTGGGTTTGTGTGATTATTTAATTTATAAGCATATTTTTCCAACTAATAATTAATCGATAGTCATTGTTTATTTATTCACTCATTATCCCTTTTGTGATTGATTCATCGATTTTTCAATTAATTTATCCAGTTTTTCATTAATTCATTAATTTATTAATTAATCAATGATTCAATTTACTTGCGTTACTAGATTTTACTAGAGTTTATCAAGGAAATTTCGAACGCGGTCTGGCTAAGTAAAGAATCGAGAAAAAAAAATTCAAAACCAACGGTCCCGGCCCGTGGAAAAATTTGGATAACGTACTATCGAGTCAAAACTGATAGATTGAGAGTACGTTTGCCATTGGTCAAGATGACATCCCCACCGGGAAATGGCCACCACTGTACTTTCCGTATTTTCGTATTGCTGGATCCAGTTATTCGATAAATCAAAATCTAGTCCAGTATGCCTCGGAAAGCCAAAGGTTTGAGTTGTGCGTTCGATCTCGTTATCGGTGCCCGCGAAAATTTTCGTTCCGCGGAAAAAAGCTCGGGAATTGCGTGAGTCACTCGAATCTCTAGATTTTCTTCGTGCTGTAAAAACTCATCGGAGACTTACGCAAGTACACGCGATCCTTTGTCAAGTCAATCTTTCTCCAGAGATTGTTTTCTTCGATAGGATGAAGTAATTCAGCCCGTAAATGCGCGAAATTTTGTCTTGCCCGGACAAAATAAATAACTTTTCGCCGAAAAATCGCAGCTGCGTCGACGCTCCGTCAGTTCCATGAGGACGAACCCGATAACTGGAAAAAATAAATGCTCACTTCCCCCGGAACGCTCGAATGACCAAAACGGTATCGAATACGGTGGTTGTAAAAAGTATTCGTGCACGTGTAGCCTTGTTATGTCCAAAGGTTCAGTCCGCAAGTACTTTTCACACTCGCCGTGATCACAACGAGAAAAAACAACAAAGGGTCAGTGTGTCCTTGAAAAGGTACGTCAAGTTTGAAAGTCACACAATAGTCAACAACGTTTCGTCGTTACAGAGAAACGGACAATGCTTGAGAAAAACAAAGTCGACGAATCTCACAGTCACAGATTCAATGTAAATATGTTTTTCTCTCGCAAGCGACACACACGCACATATTCACTTCTATTTTCCTCGGAGCCCGGAACATCGTGAGAGCATCGCTGACATAAACTTTTTCCGTTATCCCAATTTCAAATACGAAAACAAAATTGAAAATAAACAGACGAGAATTTTCGATCGTCACATTTTTTCTTTATTATTGAAGAAACTTCTCGATGTTCGAAATTTCTTGTAAATAAACAATCGGGCAAATTTTTTTTCTTTATTCTCCATATTAGTCGGGGATGCTGAATCGAAGGACATTGAATTATTGCCAAAGTCGTGGCGTGGCGACGCGGGATTACTGCCATTTTCTTCGAGCACCACTTTGCCCCAGTTTCGTCCATTATTCAGCTGATGAATTCATGATATATTAAATTTTAGCATAAATCATGAGTGCATGGGTTGATAATGAACTGAATTTTATCTAGGCGGCACGAAAGATACAGCGTTTTTGTCCGCAGCCCCGAAGATTTCAATTTTTTTGAATTTCCCGCCAAATTCACGAACACATGTAAAAATGTTTGTATTGCCAGTGGTTTGTCGTGATGTGCAATGAGTTTTTTTTTTCGTAAAATCAACATCCCGGGCGAGGCGAATTTTTGGAGCTAAGAATTCCGAGACTTTCGCGGAAAGGAGAGTCGGCGGTTCTCAGAGAACTTTTGGGATCTAATGTGTGTATATATTCATAAGGCTCCGAGTTCACCTGAAAATCTCGACTTTCAAAATTCCAATCGAGCGATTTACGAATTCATACATTTCGAGCATGAAAATATTTTCAAAATGGCGGACAATCAAGGCGGACGAAATGTAAATGAAGAAACTAAAATCAAAAAACTACAAATTCAACTCATTCCCATATATTTTCAAAAACCAATATTACAATAGTGTACAGAATTTCGTATAAAGGACGAAATTGGCTGAAATCGAAATGCCAAGGTAAATATTTCTTCGTGCTGTGTTCACCAAAAACTGACTAGTTTATTTTATGGATTTTGGATACAAAATGCTGTGGCACCGATCGAAGTAGTTTGTTGAGAAGCAGTTTCGTCTAGAAAAAAAATTCAAAAAAACATCGATGATTAACATTTCGTAATTTTCTCCTCGAACTTAAGAAAAACCCAAAAAGCCGGAGTTTTTTTTTTTTAAATGGAACGTCATTTCTCTTCGTAGCTCGGCACCTGTTTTCTTTTTCCTTGTCACCAATGACATGGCTTTTGTAAAAAAAAAACTTTTCGGCGAGTGTTTTCTGTCTTTTTTCATTTTTTTTTTGCATTCTTCGCAGATTTTGAGTTTCGAGCGATATGTTTCGGCGCTGAAGTTGCTGCGGCAATTCTGCTCGCTCTGCTGAACTTCCGAGACCGGAATCGCTGAATTCCCGGCGAGCAAAGCAAACAGCACGAGCATCACGGTCGATGCAAAATCGATGATCTTTTCGGGTGATCCATTCTTTTGCGAGAGTTGATCGATTTGCTTTTGAATTTATTGAGCCACACTGGGTCTGTCGGACGGACGATTTTTTTTTTTTTTTTTTTATTCGTAGAGTTTTGACAGACTCTGCTGAATGACTGGCAGTCCAAGAGCTTAGAGTCGCCAGTTTTATTGCGGGTCGACCTCTCGGAGGCGAGCCACCTCCGGGGATAAAAAAAAATTCATTCTTTCAGAAAGTTACCGATAAACACGGAACGAAGCGCCTTAAATAATTTTTTATGCGTTTTTGACTTTTGTTTCGAGCACGCGCAGGAATTCTTGTTGAGCCATGTGTTCGAGACAGTGCATGACATTTGGACGGCCGTGTCTAATCGGTACGTCATAAAATTGAGGAATTCGTGAAGGCGGAACCGATTACCAACGACGCAGATATTTTTTTCATTTTTTTTTTTTTTTAGCAACTCCTCCGGAAAATTGGTAATTCTTGAGGCCGCGTCCCGGCGTCGAGACCGATCAGCAGGAAACTTTAATTTCTCTGTCATACAACGAAGGCGGAAAACGAAAAAATCAAAAACAAACACATCAGCTTTTTCAAAAATTTAAAATAACAATAATTCGGTACAATTTTCACTTCCGAGGACAAATTTTGTCCCACGAATATCGTAAATTCGATTAACATCACGAAAACTACATTCGCATCATATTTTCTTTACAACAGGCCGGAAAAAAAGTTGAATACCGATCCATGCATCGAAGAACATGAAAAAAAAAATATTTTATTTATCATTTAATAAACGAATTTTTTTTCTTGATTAAAAGAAAAATTTTAATGTTTAAAAAATGGAGAATAAAAAAAACGTAAACGAATAAGTTGCGGGGAAGAGAAGAGTGCGTTCAAAAGCTGCCCCAATGGCACTCGGCACAATTTTGTCTGAAACGGAAAAAATGACCAAATGGTTTTTGAGATTCTGATATGTACGGATTTTTTTTTTCTTCGCGAAATAAACGTCGTGTCCGTACTTTACAACAACTTTCGGAATCCTCGGAAGCTGAAAAAAAAAGAAGAAACAGAAAATTTGTTCTCAACCACCTGCAGAGATTTCCCATCCGGTCGTTTTCATAATACTCGGTGCAGCGGTTGCATATGTCTACGTTCTTGTCGTAATCCCTCAGAAAATCTTGGAGGCACTGATTATCGAGCCGCCTTCGATAAAGGGAGTCGTCATCGCCGCCGAATCTATTTTCTAAATGGTCAATAATCGCTGTAGCCCTGGTCGTGGTGGTGGTGAGACTCTCAACCGCCATGGTCCCAGCATTATCGACTTCGTCCCGTAGCTCCACGAGAGGAGGAACGAAATAAGTCCGAATGAAACTTCTGGGATCGAACCGAATGGCTGAAGTAGAGGGGCCAGTTGAGAAGCACGAGCGTTGCAACGCACACGACACTCAACGGGATTCTTCGATCATACATTTTCTGCAAAAACTTCGAAATTCCAAGGCGTCACTGAATTTTCAATGATACAATGCATTTGGCGTCCGGCAAATTTAGGATGCGTGATCGGAATTTTGGAAATAAAATTATAATAAAACGACATTTTTAATCAAGTTTTAATTATTTGAATTACCTTTGAATCAATCATCATAACTAATCGGAATTTTATTTTATACCAATAATTTTATTCCCGGAATCACTTTAGTGACGAAAAACTTTTTTGATTTATCAAGATCGAGTCTCGGGGGTTCATTTTCATCATTTATAACGTACGTCCTTAACGATCAAAACTCCACTCGTGACTGGGAATTTCCATTTATCTGAATATTTCTCGTGTTTGCGTGAGTAAAGCTATAAGGAATTGTAAAAAAACCGGAAACTTGAATGAATATAATAAATTTAGTCGAAAATGAAATGCCTGGAGGGCTACAGATGATTTTGCATATAAGGAGAGTAAAATTTTTCGAAGAAAAATAAATGAGCAGAACGAACATGCAGTGAAATCATCGACGCTGACTTTGTACCGACTGAGTCGAATTTAGTTTCCAAAAGGACTGAGTAAGAGGTGAACGAGGCTCGATCGTCCCTCCAATTTTTTTTCCATGCAGATACGAAGGGAGGTTAAATTTTTGACCGACTGCGAACTGAACATGAAAAACGTCTTTTCCATTGTCGCAAGAACGAGAGATCGCGGAGCGACCCTCACACCCTTACGATTGGTTCGTCATATGGCCTCCACACGACTAAGCTCTGTATCAACGGTTTTCTTATTGTCAGATTCAAAACAGTACGACCCGGCGAGTCGAACAAGACGGACACATGCGATGTGCGTCTCAATTGTCAAATCTCTCGAAACAAAGAGGCGTCGTTCGTCGTAAGTGCTTGAAAACACTCGAAAACTCTTTGGCGTGCTTGGATTTCTTCTGTGCTCGACGCAGTCTCAGAGGATCGAGGTAAGCAAACGAATCTCCTTTCCCAATGAATTATTTCCTCGAAAAATCAGGTCATTCGAAAACCACACCAATTCGTAAGAATTTATTATTTTTCCAACGACGAACGGCTCGTACGAAGAAAAATCGTTTAAAAGCTCAAAAACTTGAAACACGAAAGATGACTTTCCTCTGTGGCTTTCGGCCGGAAAGACAACCTCGCATTGTCGCAATGATATCGCTCACTCGATCCTGCCCAGTGTCGTATTTCGCGAGCCAGTGAAGGTTATCTTTTATCTTTGTCGCATAAATCCGAAGACTTCGCGAAGTATAAGAAATAAAATGTTTGAATGAAAATAGGTGAGAGCGTGCGTTTTCGTAGAGTTTTCTGTATCGGGACACGAAATGTCGAGAACAATGGGTCGATTGAGAACCTCAGGACCAAGAGACGTAAACAAAGTCAATTTCAAGGTCATTCGTGTTTTCTTTCGACGCAATAAAACAAACTTTTTCCAGAATTATCCTCGATTGACGATATAACTTTCGAGTAAAAATCACAGATGGCGTAATTTCTCGTTTATCGCTACGAAAAAATAAATAAAATTCACATTTTTCGGCCCCCAATTTTTATCATTTTTGTCTTTCGCTATAGAAAAGTCTTGGGAGAAAATGCCTCGACGCCGTCGCTCAAAAGGCTCGTCGTTCTCCGAGGAGGACGAGGCTGAGCATCGCGTTATCTACCCCGAGACGAATCAGCCGACGATTTGCTTGCGCGTACCGGAAATGAAGGAGAACGTTACGTTTTGGCAGATCGGGGGTTCGGCGGCGTCGGTGACGCGAGTGAAAATCAACACGTTGCGTCCGGACGTGAAAATAAGAACGGAAGACTCGGCATTTGTTCGGGGAATGTTTTCGGAGCTCTATCAGGACGTGGCGACCTTGGGAACGGCGATAATTCACATTTACGAAAAACCTATAAAAGTTTATGTGACGAGATCGAAAGGAACGGCGCCGATTGTTTGCGACGGGATCCTGGGAAGCGAGTTCCTGAAAAGCATAGATTTCAGTACGAAACCGCCGTCTTACACGTTGTTCGGAATTCCGGCCTCGGTGCCGATCCTCATGGGCGAAGAAACGATCCCGGACTACAGGTTGACCTTGAAAACTAGGTTCAAGCGACCTCGAGGCTGGCCAGGAGTCTCGAAGAAGCTGCGCAAGCTTCGCGACGTCTTTCCCCCAGAAATCGCCGCCGACGAACGTCCAGAGGTCATCGAGACCCTGGAGGACTATGCCGACGCGTTCCATGTTCCTGGAGATAAACTCACCAGCACCAAGTTGATCAAGTACCAAATAAGGTCCAGGAACAACAACGTCATCGCCGTGCCTCAGTACAAGCTGAGCGAACAAGACTGGCAAGAGATCGATCGCCAAATCAAACATTTGCTCCAGAACGAAATAATCCAACCATCAACTTCCCCGTACAATTCGCCGGTTCGTCTCATCGAGAGAAAACCCGATTACCATGGAATTCCGCGTCTTTGTCTTGCCCCCGACTTCCAGGAGCTCAACAGGAACTCCGAAGGCGATGCGTTTCCTATTCCTGACATCGTCGAGCTCACCGACCTTCTCTACGGTTCTCAGTACTTTTCCGTCTTCGATTTGGCCTCGGCTTGCTATCAGATCGAGCTGGAGCCGGACGACCGGGAGAAAACAGCGTTTACGAGGAAATCCGATCGATACGAGTTCCGGCGGATGCCCCTGGGGATTAAAAACGCATCGCAAAATATTCAGCGTCTGTTGAATCTCGTGATCGACGAGATGCTGTACTCGCCGAGCATGGCCTTCGTCAGTTACGACGACATAATCGTCCACGCGGCGACCATCGAGGAACACGAGGTCCGGGTCCGTAAATTACTCGCGAGAATCCAAGACGCCGGCCTCAAACTTCAGCCCTCGAAATGCCAAATGTTTTCCCGTAGCGTCCGCTATCTCGGACACTTTTTGACCGACAAGGGCCTCCGCCCGGACCCCGAGAAAGTCCAGAAGATCCGAGACCACGTGCTACCACGAACTCGACACTGCCTCAGCTCCTTCCTCGGACTCTTGAGCTGCTTCAAACGCTTCGTACCGAATCACGCCGAAAGAGTAAAGCCCATGAGCAATTTGTTCAAATACAGCAGCACCGACTTTCGGTGGACGATCGAAGCCATCCGGAGCTTCGACGATATGAAAGAAGCTTTTTCCCGAGAACTTTTGCTCCGCTATCCCAACTGGAAGGACACCTTCATCCTCGAGACCAACGCCTCCGATGTCGGCATCCAAACAGCGCTCCTGCAAAAAGATCGAAAAACTGGGAAAGACTTTCCTATCGCTTATGCCTCGAGAACTTACGTTCCCGCTGAACTTTCGTACGATAATTATCATCGCGCTCGACTTGCCGCAATGTATGGCATGGACACGTGGTACTGGTATCTCAGCGATGGAGCCGCCAAAAAATTCATCCTCAGAACCCCCGAACCTCGCGCCTTCGACTGGTACATCAAAAAACAATTCCACGACTCGGACATACTACGACGATTCGAACGCTCCTACAGCGGCAAAAAATTCACTCTCAAAACTCTTCGCGCGCCCTAAACACATTCGTTCAACATTTTTTTGCCTGCGATATAACGCGAGCGGGATTTTCATTATTTTCACTCCAAATAATCTTGAATTTCCACTTTCTCTTCTATTTCGTATGCTGGTCATACCTCGGCAGGGCGTTTCTACTTCATGAGTAAAAAAAAACCGCATCGGTAAATCTTATTTCCTGATGTGACATTTGATGGACGCACGAATATTTTTTTTTTTTTTTCACCGCAGTTTATACGCGAATTTCTATTTTTGGCAGAAACCCTGTCTGTACAAAAAATGTTATTAAATCATTTTTTACCGAAAAAATTGAATCATGTTTTTTTTTTTTTTTTTTTCATTAAAAAAATGACATTTCGAATTTTTGGAGAATTTATATTTTTTCATGATCCTAAAACATTGCTCGTTTCTCTTGCCCAAGCCGGCAGGAACAAATGACGAGGACGGAGGATCTCCATAATGTCCTCCCCGGTTTCCTTCGGCAGCGCTATCGGAGGAATCCGGAACTGACACTCAGCGGGAAATTCGGCTAGAGGTTGGGGTGACAAAGTTTACTCGTCTAAAAGTGGAAATTCCAAAATAATCTTGTCGGTGATATAACGTGTCGTTGACCCATTATTATTCGCGAATCGTTCGTCATTTTTTCTACGATTCGTTTTCGATTCGTTTTCGATTTAGAGATCTGCAAACGTTTATGCACACCGAAGTTTTTCCGCCGCGCTCCTGTCACGGGGTCAGTTTTTTGAGGTTAGGATACACTCTCGAATTACCGGGCGCCGGTCTTTGCAAACGCGGGAGTTCCATCAAAGCGATCCATGAACGCGATCAATTTTTACGTGCTGATCAACAGGTGAATCGAGACGGTTCAAAACAAAATGGGAATCGACGACGAGTAAGTAGTAATTTGAGGAAACGATCAAATTCTTTCGAACCGAAACAACCACGAAAAAAAGAGAAATTCGGAATCGTTTGGTATTTTCCAATTCGAAAAAGTTGTTTTTTCCATTAAAAATCTCCCCCGACGTATTTTTGCTTGTAGTAAATCAATAAGAAAAAAAAGCTGCAAGAAAATTCGTAAAACATTGTCGATTCCCCATTTCCATCGATCGAAATGATCGAAAAATCACACATTTGTTTTTTTCATTACTCCTGTCCAAAGTTACGTGAGAACTCAAGAGGAAATCAGCGAAGCTATAGATTTAGCAAACATTAAAGAATCAGAATTGAAGCAAGTCAGTCAAGTCCTTTTGCCGCCGGTCAAAGGCTGCGACGCCAGCTACAAATTGATAGAGCTCGATTCTCATTTGCTGGAGGCATTGAGCGAGGGTTCCAGGTAAATAAAAATCAATAAATTTGAACAAATAATTATAAAAAATTAATCAACACCTGTCAATTATAAAAATTATGTTGTTTGTCCCATTTCGTACGTCAGCCTTTCCTTCAGAGGCGCAAAAAACCAGCCGGCGGTCTTGTGCACCCAAAACCGAACGTACGAAGTTCGAGAAGCCGAAACGTCAAACACTCTGCTCCTAGTCCCGAACATCAAATTGGCAGAAAACGTCTATGGTGTTGACGGTGACCCGAAGGAGCGAATCATCACCGAGACAAGAATCCAGGGCCAGTTTCACGCGTATTACGAGGTCGAGTGCCAAAGAAGCCGTAGATTTGAATTAGAGAGGGAAAAGAATTTGATTTTGGCAAAAAAAAGCAAAAATATGAACGGAAAACAAAATTTTATATTTATGGGGATTTAGAAAAGTTCAAAAAATGATTTTTCCAGGAAACAGAGAATATTCGAACAAAACAAAAGAATGCATTTTTATAGAAATTCAGGAAAGCCCAAAAAATGATTTTCGCACGAAAAAAATTGATTTATTCAGGTAACGGAGTACAAGCCAAATTTGAAAGAATTGCTGACCCTTTTACGACCAACTGCGTTCGACGGTTTCGAATATGAAAAAAATATCGATCGTGATAAACTTCTCGACTGGGAAATGCTTCAGAATCAAGTACAAGCGAGCGAGGAAGAATTGAGAGAAGCTCTCGCCGAGTATTTGATAGCGGATGTCGATGGTAACTTTTCCACTCGATTTGGCCTTGAAAAATTGCTAATAATTCAAAAAAAAATTATTCTCGCTCCAAAGCCTCGGCCTAAGGACCCGCCCATGAATTTTTTCACATTTTGAACCGTAATTGCAATTCAGGATATTTCCGTCTGGTCGCGTTCGATTTCGAGGCCCGAGCGCTAGGCCTGATGTTGGATTTCCTGGACGAGAACTCGTGGGAAATCGACGAGGTCGACAAGCAGTTGACTTACGAGTGCCTGAAAGAATTCATGCCGCCCTCGGTCTTTGATCTCATTTTCCACAGATATACAGAGCCCAGCGAGAAGAAAAATGCAAATGGAGAAACTCTTTGGAGGTAAATGTTGAAAAAAAAGATTTTTAATATGAAAATGTGAAGGGAAGAATGAGGACGAAGGTTGGGAGAATTCGCAGGTACAAGGAGGACAAAACGTGCAATTTTCTGGCCCAAATATTATTGGCTGCGTCGCCGATAAACGATTACCATCATTTTATGGAATCGTGGATGTTGGCAGCTCCGGAAAGTAAATATTCGTCTACAAATGTTTATTTTTTGTATTTTCTTTTATTTGATATCGTTTCATTTTACATAAAATTTGTTTTTTTATTTATTAAATCTCTTTTGTGTAGAATTGAAGCCGAAAGAAAAAGATTTGTGTGGAATAGCCTTGGTGAAGTGGAATCCTCAAAAAATGAAGAAGGAAGTTATATCGTTTTCGGAGTCTCAGCTCTCGCAGAACATAGTCACAAGATTAAACGAGCTTTTCAAGGTCAAAGATAAATGGACGGTGAACGAGATCACGCCATATATATCGTAATTGAAAAAACTTTCTTCTTTATATCTCGTCCACGATTCCCTTCTCCTCCATTTCCACATCCAAAAACTATGACAATTATTTATTCATGTTTTTCTTGCCAGCAAATGTACTACACGAAACGCCGACGTCAACGTGTTGTTGACCAAATATGCGAGGCCCTCGATCGTCAATGGAATCAAATATTACAGCTCGAAGCACGGGAAATAGAAAAAAAAAAGATAATTTCAACTTTTCGTTCAATTGTCTTGCCAGCCCAATAATTGTATTCCCCGAAAATTCAATTTATCGCCAATTCGACCAATTGCGAAAACCATTTTTTCGCTCCCGAATTATTCAATTGAATTAATAACCAAATCTTGTTAATTAATTACAATTATATAATTTATAATTAATTATGATAATCAATGATTTTGTAATTAATTGAATTCATTACTAAATATATAAAAAATTTAATTAATTAGATAATAATTGAATTGAAAATTGTAATCTCTTAATTTTGCGATAACGTCGAAAGGCTGAAGATCGAAATTTGCGAAAAATAACATTTTGGGCTGTTATATTTAGTATGGAAGATCCTTAATCGGTAATTTGGTTGAAAAGTTGTACATGGCTCAAATGTATGGATCGCAAAAGCGTAATAAATAGTTGTTTTTTATACTCGTTGAAATCGTCTCCGAGATTTTTCACTACTCCACTATTTATATATTTAAATAGAAACGATTTTCTATAATAATGAGTAGCGAACGAATGATTATAATTTTTTGTTTCTTTCGAAGCTTTGATAATTTTAGTAATCGGAGCGGTTTGTGTGTGTGTGTGTGTGTGTGTGTGAAAAACATTGATCGGTTACGATGAGACGAAATATATAAATGTTTGTCATAGGAACTATCGGTAACTGTTCTCGAAGATGAAATACCTTTCTGGAGTATCAATTGCGTATAAATGTGCGAAAAATGGTAAAATATCTCGCCAACCATGGAACAAGCGAGCATTTTATTTTTCTTCTAATTATTATTTTTTTTTTTTTCAATCCGATGAATTTCAGATTCTCATGATTTATTCCTTGTAGGATCGTGACTCTCTAGACTCTTTTTTCTACGTGATTATGAAATGTGCGATGCGAAATGTGGCGACAATAAATTTTTACTCCCTCTTGTGCGTTTTTTGCTGCAAAAAAAGTCAAAATTTATCGAAATTGGCCTTTTTTTTCAAGACTTTGCAATTTCTGAGGTTTTTTATTTTCCGAGAATCTTTAGCCCGACAAATTCACCTGGCGGCTCTGACTCCAGTCGAAAAAATCTCCATCACAACTTTTCACTTTATTAAAACAAGCTTTATTTGTTGTACAGAGATTCTCGACCATCCCCGTGCCAATTGTTTCATCATTTTGTGTGTGTGTGTGTGTGTGTGTGCGCGCGCGCGCGTGTGTGTGTGTGTGTGTGTGTGTGTGACAGCTACAATCTTATTTTCTGACATTTATCACTCGTTACAACAGTCAAAATCAATCTAATCGATTCGTACTTTGAGAATACTCGCGAGATTGATTCTTTCCTTTCTTTTCCTTCCAGGTAATTCACAACATTTAGTCGTCAAAATTTGACAAAAAATTTCAACATTCCTCGCGCGCCTTTCTTTTATAGAAAATGTTCGCACCTGAGGACAATTCGCAATAATGAAAATTGAAAATCGAATACTTCTTGCCCTTAATTATGAGTGAAAAATGAAATATTCAATTTCACTAATTTTCTATCTCACTGGATGAAAATTTTGTCACGCGAAACAAAAATTCCATACGCTCAAAATATTTAATTTCACTAACCGAATAAAATTTTGGATTTTTTCATTTTCTTCCAAAATTCTAGAACCGTCTCACGTAATTCTCACAATATTTTGGTCTGACATTATGCACGACGCGGCTCGAATAATTCCATGATGCAAATTTCAGTTTACGATCGAATTCCGTCTCGTTACCGTTATCGCGGGTTGTACCGTCGTAACGGTTGTAAATAGAGCAAAAGTCCATCAGATCAATATTATAGAGCATCTAATTTCCATTAAAATAGATTCTTACGGAATTTTTCCAACACACTTGGTTCAGTCCCAAAAAATGGATTGCAAAAACGCACCAAAAAAAGAATGTCATCCAGGTAATGTTTCGATCGGACCTCACGCCCGAACTTCAGCAGTTAGAGAAACGCCACCAGAAGCTTTTCTGTAGAAAATTTCTTCCTCTACAAGATTGGTCCTGTACACTTTTGCTCCATTTCCGACCGTTTGCACGGTACGAGCGACCAAAGTCGGGGCCATGCCTCACCTCGAGAAATTAAACTCCAAAAAAGAAAAAAACCCGATAAAAAAAACATTTCGAGCTTTTTCCTCAAGTTCCCACGTCCCCCCAACGAGACGATTGACTTTTCCATCGACTTCCCTCGCAAACTCAAAATTTCACATTTCTCTCAGTATCATAAAATAATAATATATCTATATGTTTATTTATATGATGGACCGGCTGTGAGGCGAACGGATTGAGGAGCCTCGCGCAGTAGTCAATAAAAATGTATAAATTTGCAACAGTATGGAGTGAAAAAAATGTAGACTAATTGGCGAAAAGCTTGAACATGTGCGTCTACGAATGATATTCGCTGCGAAATATTCGAGTACATAATAATCGCAGCGAGGGTGTGGAGGATATGCGGTATGAATCGATGAGAATTGAGCGTATGCGTCGGGCCGGCTGGGCGGTTTTACTTTTCCATTATTTCCATTTCGTACAGAGTATAATAATTAACAAATATTTGACAGTAATCCTAAAGCTTTGGAGTTGTCATTTCGATAATATCTACGCACTAAATTCGAAATTCAATAATAATAATAATAATAATAATAATAGACAATTACAAACTAGTGAATACTGTACCTACTTATAAGTACGCAGTCGTGAAAAAAACGTGTGTAAAAAAGGCGAAACGAAGAAAGCTCCGAAGCTCCGGAGCCTCTTTGAAAAAAAAAATTACTTTTTTTTTGTTTTTTCTCGGCAATTTGTTTTCTTTTGTTTTTCTCAATCGTACGAGTAACTCGATGAGTTTGTCGTTCTCGTCGTTTTATTTACATACGAAACAGAAGAATGCCCGAGGGCTAATTATTAAATGGAATTTTTCGAACGTACTTTGCGCGCAAATACTATTTATGCTGATTATCACGTTTCAGTGAATTTGAAGATGATGCTTGAGTCGAAAAATCATGGTATGTGCTTTCTTGCTCGTTTATCAATTTTTTATGATCCGTTTAGGCTTTTACCGAGTCATCCTGACTCGAAGATAAACCTCGTTGTTAGCTGTCGTTCGGAGGACCCGACTCGTTGCTGCTCAGCACCGGCTGCTTGCTGCTGCTGTTTGAATACACCGACTGCTGGCTCAAGTCTGTCGTTATTATTTGACTCGGATGAATGACCGGAGCTGTCGTCTGGACCAGGCTACAAGTCACCGGGACTATCGGCGGTAAACTGACCGGATTATTGCGCGAACAAGTCGCGCTCGTCGATCCTGTCATCGATGGCCTTCTTCGCTCTAAACTATTCGTTCCTGCTTGCTTCCGGGAGGTCGAATTCCTCTCCAAACTGTTCGTCACCATGTGGTGACGTCGCTCCAAACTCGATACCGCGTTCATTTCCGTTTGGCTACCCTGCATTCAGTTTTTCACATTTACACTTTTGTCGAGCGATCCGAATTGATAGGCTCGACCATTATCGCGATAAATGATCGATAAATATTCTTTTCTTTTTTTCTCTGAGTCAGTAATCGGTAAATTCACCGAAAAATTAATGTAAATTGTTTTTTTTTTTTCTTATTAAAAATCGTGAATTCGTCCGGAGGGCTCGATCGACGGATTTCTCGAATCAAACTCGCAGTTTGAACATAATCGCGAGAAATGACCGATAAAAAAGTGACAATTACTTTTTTTTTTTGCGGTAAAAAATCGGTGAATTCGCCTGGAAAGGTCGATCAACTGATTTTTAGACTCGAATTCGCAAATTTCGGCCATAATCGCGACAAGTGAACGAAAAATGAAAGACATTTTTTTATTTGAAGTTAAGATTGAGTGAATTTACCTGGAGGGCTCGATCGACGGATTGTCCAAGTCGATGGAGCAAATCGCCGCTCTGACTTTGTCTGAAGGGAGTTTCGGATCGTTCGCTCGATTGACTTCGCCGAAGTAACAATTGTTCGCCGGACTGGCTGGAACGTATGCGATTCTCCGGTGTCGATTGTCGCGAATTGGAGCTCGCGTCGTTGTGTTTTTCGCAAATTTGATTATTCACGTGAGGATAACGAATGCGAATGGAGTCGATGACGTCCAGAAGGTTTTTGGCGTCCATGGCGAGGATGTGAGCGGCGGACAACATGCCTCTGGGAAATTGAAATGAAAAAATGATCGCCGACTCGCAAAAAATGTTCAAATTTTCAAAAAACTTTGAAATTTGGTTTTTTTCTTACTTTCTGTACTCGGCGTCGAGGGTCGTTGAGCTGTAGCTCTGTGCCAACTTCATAGCCGACACGAGCTCGGCCATGTCCTTGCTGAGAACCTTGTGAGCCATTTCGACTTCGCGATGGGCACAGCCCGGCAAAATTTCAACGAGAGCATCGACCGAGGACAGCAAAGCTCGGAGCTCGACTCCGACTCGTCGCACCATTTCTAAGTACTGATCGGCTTTGCTCTGTTGAACTCCTGCAATTCCCATTACAAAAAAAAAAAAACCAAAAAACGCTCATAAATCTTTGCCTGGCGACATTTTACCTCCTGCTTCATATTTGACCAGAGAAAATAATTTAAACTTAGAAAAAAATCAATTTCTATGAAGATTGAGCCTTTCATTTCTTTCTTTTTCCTTCTTTTTATTGAAAAAACATTTTTTTTTGCAGATTTTTTCATGCAATATTGTGGTTTTTATTTCTCAAAGTTGAAACTCACTTTGAGAGAGCGTCATGACGGCGCGAACTACGCTGGTCGTACAGTCGTAGACTTTGTCGTTTGTCCTGTCCAAATCGGCCGTCGGAGTCGGTTCCATTTTCTGCAGCATTGAAAAACATTTTGGCGATAAAAATTCATTGGAATTTGAAGTTTTCACGATTTCGGGGACTCACCTTGACGACTATGACTTTGTCGGAGCCTTTGTCCGAACCCAACGAGCTCGTATTGGCACTATGCGTTTCGTGGTTTGGGGATTGTGTCATAGACCTCGGGATCGGTGGACTCGCGCTCTCGTCGCCGCTCGTCGCAATGGACAAGCGTTTCTATGAAATTTTTCGAAAAAAATACGAAAATCAGACAAATTTTTATTTCGCAATGAAAACAAAATATAAAAAATGCAATTTTTGATGAAAATAAAATGTCGAGAAATGATTCGCTCACCTCTTCTCGCGCGAGCCATCGACTGTCTTCCTCGGATTGTCTCTGTTGTTCGAAAAGCCTTTGTTCCAATAATTTCTGTTCGTCGTCGATATTGGAGACATTATTGTCGCCCATACTTTCGAAAATTTGCGACTGGGCGTTCCTCTGAAACTTTTCCAACGAAGAAACCAATAAATTTGCATGAAAAAAAAAAAACTCAAAAAAAATAAAATAACAAATTCTTCAAACGGTTCGAGTCGAGGATGAATTGCCGAAATTTCGAATGCGCCAAAAATGGCTTCGATCACAAAATCGACAAAACGCAAAATCTGCCAATTGTTGCTCCAAACATTTTTTCTTTTTTTTCGAAAATTCAAATCTCCAAGATCCGAAATTTGCGCGGATCGAGTTTGCACTTTGAAAAATCGTTAAATTCATCCCCAAGATGATCGATCGGTCGCTGAACCACGAAAAAAACGATTTACACGTTTTCCTCCAATTTGGTCGATATTCCAAAGGAAATAGAAGTTTTTTCCTGCCATCTGAAGGAAAAGGAAAATCCTGAGGCTTGAATTTCTCTCGAAATATGAAAGTGCACGGTAAAACACGTACAGAAGGTTTTTTCATGGCTCAAAAGACCGAGAGACCAGGCAAAACGTAAGATCGTAAAAATAAATGATTAAAATATGCGAAGTGCATATAAATATGTACAAAATGAAGGTAAACCTAAAAGGGATGAGGTTGTTCATAAAACATACAGGAAAAGGATGAATAAAAAGATTAAAGAGATGCATAATTCCAAAATAATACTAGCACGAATAAAAACGGTATACCATGCAGAAGGAGCAAGAAAAAAAGTGAATCTTGAGACCATAACGAGAAGAAAAAAGAGCGATGCATCGGGACAATCATTCTCCATGCGCAAACGACATCCTACGAGTGTTGAAATGTATGTGTGTCAATTTCTAGGTAAAAATAAAACAAATCCGAATTGGAAAGTGCATCAAAGTTGTCAACAACCTCAAGCGTGTCTCGACGTCTGTTAATCCAAAAAGTGAGAAATAACCACAAACAAAAAACGGTGCGTCTCTAAGAGAAGAAGAACAAAAAAAAAAAAAAAATCAACCACAGAACCAAGTAAAAGTCCGATTGTTTGACTGTTGAATGTTTTTTGTTCGTTTTAAAATGCTGTTCTCGTAACGGATGCGTTTGTAAATTCGTAGGAGTTGTCATTGGTGGTCAAACCTGGTCTGGGTGTGACTCCTCGAGAACAGAGCCGCTGGAGGAGACGATGGCGTCGCAAACTCCGGAGGAAACGTTCGAGCCGGATAAATCCGGTGAATAATGTTGTTCCTCCGATTTATTATGAGGAAGAAGGTTGCTGATAATTCTTGGGATACCGGAGGCTATTTGGGGCCCGGGTTGTTGAACGATCGCGGAATTGGTCAGGCAATGTTGAGGCAAGAGATGGCTGACTTGTCCGTAATTAATAATTTGTGGCATTTGTCCATAGTGTTGTTGTTCGATCTCGTTGGGCATCAAGTTCGAAGCGGCCGAGTCTTGGCCGACGTATTGATGCTGATTGGTTTGTTGGTGAGGCTGCGGCGAGCACGAAAGCGCGTACGGCGAGTAAACGACGTGGCCGTGGATGATTCCCGAGTTGTTGAGATGCTCGATGTTTTGCTGAGAGGATTGGGCCAGGTGGGAAAAGTTAGCTTGCGAATGAATAGGACGATGATCGAAGTTTTGCAGTTTTTGGGCTTGAATTACATTCGCCGGGATCGCGTGGACCGTGTAGATTTGATTCGGATCATTTATCGCCGGATGATGATGAGCCACGAACTGTTGCTGGCCCGAGCTCATAACGCATTGACCCGTCGAATTAACGTTCTGTGGCTTTTGTTGAGCGCTCGCGAGCAATTGGCCACGTGCGACGTACATCGCTTGTCCGGCTTGGCCAACGTTCGAGTAAATCTGCTGAGGCTGGTAATTGTGAACGTATATCGGCTGTTGTTGCTGAATGAAATTCTGTCCGGGCGACGAACTGCTCACCGCTCGTGGATTCTGCATGTGGGAAACGCTCGGCGGCGTCGCGGCTTTGAGCTCCGCACAATTTTGGCTGACCGCTGTTTGAGCTCGAAACTTTAGCACCGGACCGTACAAACACTCGATCCCCGAGCTCGGCAAAATGTTGCTTGCCGAACTGACGCAACCACCACCAACAACACTAGCAACAGAGCTACAGAAATTGGTTGGCCCTGTGGAGGAGCAAGCAGCCACGGAGGAGCTCGACGAAGTCGCAACGAAAGAACAAGAAGAAGAAGAAGAAGAAGAAGAAGAAGAAGAAGAAGAAGATGGAGGAGGGGAAGAAGAACGAGAAGAAGAAGAAGGGGCTGCGGATTGAGAAGAAGATCCAACGGGCGGGCTCGAGGCATGCGAACTGACCGAAAAGTGATTAGAATTGGAATTAACTTGTTGCTGATTAAGGAGCGAATTTCCGGGTGGCCAGTTGCCAGGATTTTCGCAATAATTACCCCCGACCGATGGGGATTGCGAAAAGTTGCTCATGATCGCTGAGCTTTGCGTGAAATTAGCGACCGGAGCGTAAATTTCAGCCGCGCACGAGGTCGAGGTCGCGATCGACACTGCCGGAGACGCAGAGGCAACCAACGATGGAAATTTTTGCACCGGGGAATATATCTCGCCCGTAACGCTACCCACGATCTTCGAACTCAGCGAATACAAATTTTGCATCTCTTTAATCTTGCGTTGCTTTCGGCAGGAGGCAGGAGATGATGAATTAAGTGTTTGGAGTGGATCCGTGATATTTAGGCTTGACATCATTGGGGATAATGTTTCGGAGGACTCGATCGAATCCATATTCGTCTCGGACTGGGTCGAGTCGCCGCATGTCGACTGCGAGTCGTTGTACGGGCTGCTCGTCGTTGTCTCTGACGTTACGGATGTCGAATCGAAAAAGGGCAGATCCCTCACTACCGATGTAGTCAGGACCTTGTCCTCCTCTTGGAATTGTACCGCGAGGGTGTTGAAGGGCGAAGCAGGCGTCGTATAAACTGAAGGACATACCCCCCGAGCTTGATTGTCCTTCAACAACTGAGCCAATACCTCGGGACTTTGCGCTACGATGTAAGTCGATACCGGAGCTGTTGTTGTGTTGGATTGTTGCTCGCTTTGGTTCTGAGGCTGACGAGATGGTTTCGGCGGGGGAACTTCGTCGGCGCCTGACGGAAACGAAAAATACGAAAAAAAAAAAAAAAAAGAAAAAGAGATTTCGTCAGGTTTCAAGGCTATGGGCTTGATTTTCTACTCTCTCAAGGTCAACTCACCCCAAGACATCGCTTGGACTCGCCTGTTCTCGCGTCGCATGGTTTCTTGTTGCTGATGCTTCTCCTCCAACAGGATTTCGCTGCAAAACGAGCAAACAATTATTTTTTTTTTGAGCTTCGTGATTGGAGGAAAATCGGGGAAAAAAATGGCTTGAGAAATCTCGAAATTATTCATCAAAAAGGAAGAAATGAGCGTTTCAAGATTGTGAATTTAAAAAAATCTGCAAAAATTGCTTTTTCGAATATCAGGCAACGATTTAATGGAAAGATCTCAAAATTATTGATCAAAAAATGAAAAAAACGAGCGTCTGAAGATTTTGAATGGGAAAAAATCTGAAAAATGGTTTTTTTCGTTGGCAACGACCTGAAGAAAAAGTAATGATTGCACAAAAAAAATTTCCTGGCGCATTATCGTTGCATTTTTTTTTCGAGATTTGGGGTTGGAGAAAAATGAAGAAACAAACTCACTGTAAATTTTCTCGAATGTCCTTGAAAGTGGGACGTTTGCTTGGCTCGTAGCTCCAACATTGTGACATCAAGGAATACAGTCTCGGTGGGCAATGGTTCGGGAGCGCGAGACGCTCCCCGTTCTCCAGTTTACGAATAACTTCGTTGTTTTTTACTCCTTGGAATGGTTTCACTCCGAGCATCAAGATTTCCCACATACAAACGCCTGACGAGCGAGAAAAATTGTTTTTATTCGAGCGAGCGTTCGCACGAAGATTTTTTTTCACACGATTTCCATGGGGGATGGGGCATTTTTTAAAATTTTTCTCACCAAACATCCAGACGTCCGAGGACGTAGTGAATTTTCGAAAATTAATGCTCTCCGGGGCCATCCATTTGATGGGCAATTTGCATTTACTCGCGATGTAATAGCTCTGGTCCTCGACCCATCGGCTGAGCCCAAAGTCCGCGAGTTTGACGCAATTGTGCGACGAAACGAGCACGTTTCTCGCCGCAATATCGCGATGCACGAATTTCTTGCTCTCCAGATATGACAACGCTGTGCTCAATTGAAATGTGTAAAGCAACAGAGTCGCCAAGTCCAGACGATGCTTGTTCGATTGCAAATATGCTCGCATCTCTCCCAATTTTGCTAACTCCATTATCAACCATATCGGCGCCTCCGAACACACACCGATCAGCCTTATTATGTACGGATGCTCGAATTGCTGCATGATATCTAGAATTTTTTTTTTTTCATTTTCATTTTCATTAGCCTTTGAGAATCGAGGAAATTCGGAAATTTTTTTGTCAAAAATGCCGACAATTTTTAATAAATTAGAAAAAAAATGGACAATTATTTTTGAAAAGGAATAAATGATAGAAATAATCAAGAATCAATCAAAATAATAAATAATTAATTGTAAATAATGGAAAATTGATGTGAATAATGAATAAATGAGAAAAATGATCAATATAATTGATAAAAAATTACAATAATTAATTACAGAATAAATATAATGGGAAATGAATGTAAATGATCAATAAATGTAAAAAATAATGGAAGATTAATGTAAATAATGGCCAAGGGATCGAAGCAATTAAAAAAATATATATTTTTTGTTCTTTCCAAACGATGGAGACTTAGGAATGATTAAAATTGAATTGTGTTCGACTCACAGGCTTCTTCTAGAAACTTGTCGGCCGTCGCGGAATCGGCATCGACTTTGCACGTTTTCACTGCGACAGCGATCGATTGACCATCGCGTCCTTTGTACGAGCCTTTGTGCACGTTTCCGAATTGACCTTCTCCGATTATTTCTCCGAGCTCCACTTGGTTCCTCACGATCTCGTAATCTCGGGCTGTTCGAAAATCAAGAAGAAACGATGGACGAGTGTGAAAAATTAAGGATTATGGAAAATTTCTATTTTCGCATGAAAAAAGGGGGGAAAAAAATTGCTCACTCGCTGGAGTCGAATAATCGCCTTCCTCGTCGACGATCTCCGCGTAATCCTCCGACAAAATCGTTCCAGTTTTTCCAGCATTTTTCTCTGGGCTGCCGGAGCCGTCTTGTCTGTATTTTGGTGGATGAGCGTCTGAGAAAACAAAAAAATAACAAAAGGGCTCATCGTCACAATCTCTTTTCAGAGCGTTTCGAAAAAATCGAAGATTTTTTTATTTTTCTCGAGCTACTTCGATCGTTGTTAATAAATTCTGTACAAACCTTTGCAAGGACAGGGATAGTTTTTCCATGAAGCAGCTTGTAACATCGAGAGGCTAAGTTTCAGTTGATTGTCAAGGTCAAAATAAGATAATGACAAGGTCAGGTTGAATTCGTGGGGAAAATTTGTTGGCAAATTTTCACGAATTCAATGTGAAAATCGAAAAAAATTAATTATTCGCATTTTTGGCTTGTTTTTCGTCGGTAGAGACTTGAAAAAAATGTTGTCCGTCTTATTCCTTGACAAAAGTCACAACACGCTCGGAATATTTGCGATTTTTCGCGTCCTCGAAGAAAAATCGAATCTTCTTCGTGGCGTAAAATCTTGCTCGATCACGATAGACAAGTTTAATTTACACCATTCTCTTTGGTTTTTCATTACGAAGAGAATGATCCATAATAAAGTCATATTCGATGGATTTTTCATGTGAAAAACTCGGTAAAACTGAAATTGTCGTTTTTTCGATGAAATTTAAATTTATAAATGACAATGACGTTTTCTCGAGGCCTCACCTTTACGATTCCATAGTGACGTGTTGCTGCCGGTGACGAGCCTGCAATATCCGTCAATGAGATCAGCCAGACTCTCGGCTTGATCGAGACTCGAGCACGTAATGCTCAAAGTCTCAGCTGCTCCGGCAACTCGTAACTTTATACAAGCCTTGGCATGTTCTTTGCAGTCGGAAACGAGAGTTTGGATCGACTGGATTTGAGAGAATTCTGCCATCCTCGTTGGCTGAAAATGGAAAAAAAAAAAAAAAAAAAATTCGCATTAAATTGAGGGGAAAAGTTAAGGAAATTATTTAATAGCGATGTGAGTGGTCGAACAACCGGTAACGGGGAGGAAAACTTTTGTGGCCAAAAATTTTTAATTTTTGAAATATTCAGGTTTTTTTTTTTCAATCCACGTCGCGATGAATATTTCGGTAAACTTTTCTTAATCGTGTGCGAGACTCCGATTTATTGTTTTCTCGCCATTTTAGATCGAAGGGTTAAGAAAAAAAATGAAATTTCAAGAGAATTTTTGAAAATTTGGATCTTTGAAAGTGAAATAACCGGTTAATCGACCGTAACGATTGCATGGATTTAGGAAATGGCTATATTAATAATTTACCTGTAAATTCACATCACTAGAGACAGGATAAATTATTTCGGGACTCACCACGGTCCCACCTCGATGTGCCATGTAAGAAATTCCAAGATCAGGCCCGATGACTAGCTCAACGCGTATCGACCAACTTGTCTGTAATTTAAAATCTCTTTTTAACCAATTTCCATTAATTAATGAAGAAAAAAGTGAAAATAAATATTTTTCGAGCAATTTTGACTTTTCCAATATCTGATTGACCCAATTTTTGGTAATTGGCCTAATTAATTAAGGAAAAAAGTGAAAATCAATATTTTTCGAGTAACTTGGAGTTTCGGAGTTTGTGACTCACCCCTAAAGCGCATATGAACCTTTCCTGATCGAACCGATAATGTGATTGCAAGAGTTCGAAGAATTTGAACATGCACTCGAGTTCGGTGAGGGCAGCAACTTTTTTGAAATGTTGCTGAATGAGTTTTCGCAAAGTTTTAGCTTTGACGCCGTTCAAAACCGAACGGGGAAGAAACTTGTGCAGTCCCACCTGTAGAAACAACATTGATTTTTATGCTATATCGTAAAGCGAATTGACATGCTGTGGGTGGAAAAAAAAAAAAAAATGAACGTACCTCTCTCTCCAAATACTCCAAGTTGCTTTTCTTGTCGAGAGCTACTTGAGGCATGTCTTTGAAAAAATATCGTATCTCGAGGCAACACAGTTGGACAGCGACGTCTTGATCCAACGCCAAGTGGTTCGCATTTAAATAATCATTTCGGACCTGTAAAAAAATCAGCTCCATCGAATTTTGTCGCTTCGGAAATAACGATCATCGCGCGTTCCCAATAATTGCCAATCGAGTTGATCGAAATGTGACGAACAAAATGGAAGTTTCAAGGTGAAAATGTATATTTTTTCAAAATCGCATTCGTCCAGAAAATCAAATGGAAGCAAAAATGAAAAAATCTGCCGAAAATTAATGATCAACTGAAAATTGCGTTAATTCAATTTTTCTTCTTTTTTAATGCAAAAAACAAAAGAAAAAAATCGTCCTGATGGGAGAAACGATTTAAAAATGAATAAATAAGTAAAAAGAGTGACGTGGATTATTGTTACCTGATCGTAATAATAATAGAAGGTGACCTTGTCCTTTTCATAAAGGTCATTAAGGTTCTGAGGTAAATATCGAACTCGAAGTTCGTATCTCCACTCGCTGTGAGGATGTTTTCTTTCGTATTTTTCTTGGACCTGATACATGGTCGTGTCTTGATGGAGCCAGTAACTTTCGCCGGATCCAGGATGATGGAGTCTCATGGCGTACAAATTTCGGTAATTCCTCGTGCCAACGGCCAATCGGCTGGTCACGAGGGAAATAATGCCTTTGACATCGATCGCGTCACCGAATTTAACGACGTTGAATCCTCCGTTTGGCAAATGAACTTTCAAGGTGGCTTTGTCCATGGGGGTGGGCGAGCCATGGGGCGGAGTGTTCCTGCCGCCTCCACCGGCATTTTGTACACCTCCGCCTACTCCACCTCCGTCTCCTCCAGCGCTCATAGCCTCATGGCTGAAACAATAAAAAATATTTTAAAAAAAAATTAAAAAAAGGGAAAAAATTGCGAAATGCATTTTTGACCGGAAACGAGGGGGAAAAAAATCTCACAATAAAGCAAGACTCCGCATGGGATAATGGAATTCAGCGGAGCGTGAATCGTAATTCTACGAATATTCCCGCCGGCTCCTGCGCGCGCGCCTATGGAAATAAAAACTCCGAGAATCCGCACGCTGCATTTTTATTCCTGCATCGCTACCTGCAATCAACTACCCAATGTCTGTCATTTACCAACTGCTCCCATTATTTAACCAACACGCCGAATTAAACAAATTCTTACGCTCCCCCGGCCAGTCGAAAATCTCTTTATTATCCAAATTCTCAACGCGGATTCCTTCACGTTTTTCGCACGAAATTCACCGCCCACTATGTGCGCTTCGCATATTGATAAAGGTCCATCGATCAAATCTACAAATTATTCGTCAGAAAATAAAAAATTACCTTGGACACTTTTTTGCCAACAAAAATAATATCTTTTCCGAATTTCGGCCAACGTGTCGATGAAAAATCATTATTTTTCGGTTTAATGAAAAAATCTGCAAATTATTCATCAAGAAATAAAAAAAAACGTCTTCAGATTTAAAATTAAAGGAAAAAACAAAAAAAACCTGAAAAAATCACTTTTTTCGAATTTTTTTCAACGGGACCGAATGGAAAAATCATTTTTTTTTTTTTCATTGATTGATATTGAGATCTGTAATAATTTCTATATATTGCTAAAAAGGTTTGGCATAAAACCAAATTTAAATAAAACCAAAGGCCTCGGACTAAGAACAAGAAGAATGATGAAAAAAAAAGGTGTGACCTTTGCGGGAAAGCGTGAATCGGAATAATCGAGACCGGCAACGAATAATTCGGATTATTGAGTAATTTTCGTTGAATGAATCGACGTTGAGGCATCTCGGGAGAAAATATTGCCGCGTTTCGCCGCAAAGTCTGGGCCCGGGATTGGAGCCTCGCAACAACTGAGCAGCACGATAGATCGCGCTGCTTTGCTTTTGTCTGTGTGAGAGCTCGGCTGAGCGTGACGCTATTTTATAGAAAGAAATGCTGCGTGCGAGCCGGCACTTCTTACTCGTAAGAAAGTCTAGCCGAGCCTCGCCTACACGTATACACCAACACGTTGACGCAAACGCATTAATGTCCAATTAATATTAATCCTTGGGCGCTGAGGATTTTTCCCTCTAGCCCTCGTCAAGTTCCGATCAACTTTGCCGCATTATTATTAAATCCCGAGGGGAGAACAAAGGAGAAAAATATTTATGGTAGCCGCGCGCATACATTGCCCATGGATTAATTATGGAGAATGCATAAAAGTGAGGCAATCGTGATAACGATCGAGTTTTTTTATGCTCCGACTCACGGGACTGGAGAAATTTTTTATTTTTTTTTATTTCGAACACCATGAGTGCGAAATTTCATTGAATCTTTTGGTGCCTTCTCGGGGGGGGATGATGAAAATAGATCGATGGTTTTTTTCAATGAAGTGGATAAAAATTAAAAAAAAAAAAAAAACAACAAAAAAATTCGTAAAACTTTTTGGTTCGTAAAATTTTGGTTTTTTAATCGAAATTAATGATCGTAAAGATGGGGCTTCTTCGTGGTTTGACCTTCCAGAGGCCGGGAGGGAAAAATAATAAAAATCCCATAAACCACCATAAAAACGAAATTTCTTGTAAATTTTGGTGCTCCCTCAAAGAAATAATGATTATTATTAAAAAGAGATCGATGGTTCATGAAGATCGATAAAATCTCAGCAAATATTCGCTCGAGGAGGAAAAAAAAATGGGGAAAAGTTTTTTGGTCGTAAAATTGAATGAAACTTGGCAGGCGAAAGAATGAGCCAATTAAGACGGAGCATACGAGGCGCGAAAGGTCAGTCGAGAGTTTTCCAGCATCTGGCGCCTCATTTTTATTATTTCTTTTCCCTTAAGCTGCTGGCACCGTTTATGGGAGTTCCGCGTGGCTGATGGTTGAAAAGACAATCGTATATACTTTTTATAGAGAGAAAAAAAAAAAAAGAACAACTCGAGCAGGGGAATCGGCCAAGGGGGAAATGAAAAAATTCGCATAAAGAAAAGAGATCCGCCGCTGGCGAGGACGTTGGAAACGAAACATAAAGAGAATATCGCGTGCACGGAGTGTTGGTTTGAATATGCGCGGCAACTCGACTTCCGGAAGCGTCGAGGGGCGAGACAAACTTGGAGGTCCTCTCGGTCGTCCCATAACTTTTGTCATCCTCGTTGTCGGTTTCTCCTCATAATGCACGGGCGGTTCGAGCCAGCAAAGAGAATCCAGAGGCTCGAGTTTATGCATTTTCTGGCTCAATGAACGAGGCAAACTTTTGCAAATCCACGAGCTCGACAGCAAATCGATGTTTACTAAGATTTTCTCTCATATCGCTCGGTGAGCTAAGCCTCGACCTTTGTCGTAAAATATTTTTGAGGCTTGTGTGTATGTTTCTCGTGCGTTACGACACCATGGGAGTGTGATAAAAAAAAAAGGAGAGGAGTGTACTCGCGATTTTACACTCGTAATCGTGTTAATGTTTTTTTATTTATTAATTTTTTTATGGCGAGCAGCTATGTTTATGGGGAATTGCCATTTTATTAACTTAATTAGTGCCTCGAATTAATTGCGGAACGATTCGATCGGTGACCAACGTGTTGCAAATTTTTGGTCATGTTTGACGGTTTTGATTGATTATTATGGGGAAAATCGATCGATTGCCACATTTTTTTTTGCGGGATTAAAATCGTGTTGGAATTTGGTTGGAATTTTTTAAAAATGATAAAATCATTAAATTGCAATTAATTATTTGCAGCTCGTTGAAAAATTATTGTCGTGGAGAATTTTTCGGTTTTTGTTTGTTTGATAATTATGAAATTTCATCGATCTCGGGAGTCGAGAATTATTATTTATGTTTTTTTGACTCGAAAATCGATAAAATTGGGAAATCCGAGATGGGAAAAAAAAAGTTCGATGATGAGGAGCTAATGGAATTAGCGTGTGATCGCGAGTGGACAAAACTTGTTTTTGTAGGAAGATAAAAAGATAGTTGGGAAGGATTGTACGAGCGTCGACCCTGACCTGCATCATCGGCGTTGGTTCCGCCAGACGCACCTGCACCTACATAATCGCGCGCCGCCCACGCATCACCTTTTCCTCTTACTTTCTCCCATAAATTTCGTCGAAAATATTTCTCGTCATTGGTGCGGCGGGCGATAACGATTACGTGAAATCGGTAGTGCGCCATTTTCTAAAAGGAGAATAAACTTGTATTTTATCCTTTCGACAACGCAACATCACATAATATTTCCATACGCCCGATGGAGCAAACAACAATGAAACGTTTTTTCATTCCAGGGAGACGATTCTCATTCAATATTGTGCCCGGACCAATAATTTTTCCAAATAATCATTAGTTCGATTTTACAAAATAAATCAAAATGTATGAAAAATCGTATTTTCGAATAATTTTTTTTAAATCAATAATTCTATTCCACAAAATAAATATCATTGGTATAAAAAATCTTGTGTATTGGAATAATTTTCCCGAAAAATCAGAAACTGGATGGAAAAAAAAAAAAAAAAAAAAAAAAAAAAAAAAAAAAAAAAAAAAAAAAAAAAAAAAAAAAAAAAAAAAAAAAAAAAAAAAAAAAAAACAAAAAAAAAAAATTTTATAATAAAGAAAATTGATTAAAAATCGTGGCTATCCGAATGAATGTTTAGAAAAAGAAAAATATTGTTAATAAATTGTTGATAAATCGTGTTGGTTTGGTGAAATTTTTCAAAAATCAATAATTCGTTAAAAAATTCATTCAAAATCGTGGCCATTACGATAATTTCTTTAAAAATCAACGATTCATAAAAAAATTGATAAAAAAAAAATCTTATACAGCCAATGATTGAATTTGATAAAAAGAAAAAATTAATATTGTCTCTCCCAACGCGTTTGAACGAAACGTCGAAAAAGTGTGAGCCCCCAAAAGGTCACAAACCGTTTAAAAAAAAAAAAAAAAACACAAACAAAACTGTCCAGAAAGACATGGGAAGGTTTCTGCGAAGCGCATCAGGAGCGAAACTTAGTTTATAGAGCGAAATAAATGAGCAGACGATAAACTTTTATATTTCTCCAATTGTGTGTTATACTGCAAAAGGATCGGGAGCAAGATTGTTGGAAAAAGGTCAAAGGTCAGCGAGAGGGGATCCGATAAAAAATGCTCGTAAAAAGAGGGAATAAAGATTGATCGTGAAAGATGAGAAAGGACGAAGCTTAAAAAATCGTAACTTTGGGCGAGTGAGGATTTGAAATGGCGAAAAAAGAAAAAAAAAAAGAAAAAAAAAGAAAAAAAACTGCAGTCCTCGTCGTATTTTTCGTCCTTCCGGCCATTTTTTTTCGTTTTTTTTGTCGTTCAATTTGGAAAGGATTAAGGATGGAGATTCGGCGGTGGTGGATTTGGTAGTGATTTACCTCGGTCGGGAGACCCTGTGAAATTTCCAGGTTCCTATGGTGTCTGGACTGTAATGGGAATCGTTGCAGCCGAGCTGTCCGAGTGCGCAGAACAAACCTTTGCTGTTTCTCTGCCAAACACGTTCCCGAGCACCGGCACCGATATCTCGGCGACGAATATCATTTGAAACATTTTTTTTCACCCCCGCCAAATCACGCGACTTTTTTTTATCACCAACTAAATTCTCGACGGCAAGCACATTATCGTCACGAAACGAGGCAATCGGCCACGATATCCGACCGCAGTCTTTGCGCTCGACGATGCTCAGCATTATTTCTTTTTTTTTTTTCTTTCAAATTTTTTTCAAATTTTTTAATTATTTTTTTTTATATCCAGAGGAGGAAATTATGTAAAAGCCCGCAAGGGCTTACTGTGAAAATAAAAACTATACCGTAAGAGTTTTTTTTTTCAATGTTTTTTTTTTTCGATGCCAATTCGACACTTTGCTGCAGGCAATTATTGTTTTTCATTTTTCACTTTTATCCTCATTGCCAAACATTCTTCCTCCCCCCTGTCAATTTCCACAGTCCGACGATCTTACAACAATAAAAAAAAAAAAAACGATTGGAATGAATTTTTACTAAAAATAGTGTGAATCGGTGTAGAGATCAGTGGAAATTGTTGGGTCGCTGAGAAGGACGTGTGTGGGTGGCTGATTGCGATAGTCGAGGAACACCTGGTGGATCGTTAACAAACAGCCTCTATGGTGCTTAGGACAAGATCCTCTTTATAAATCGAATGATCCTTCAGGACAATAGAGAAAAACGGAATTGCACTCGATTTTTACGAGATAATCGATGAGAAAATCCTCCGAGAGCCACGAATTTACGAACCTTCAGGTTCCTTTATATTTTTTCATTTTTTCCTTTTCTCTCCGTTCACATTGTCTGCTCGAAAGACAAACAGCCGCTTTCTAAAAAGGATTTATCTCCGAGTTGGAAATAAGAAGATCGAGGAGAAACAGAGACGAAGAGAATTATTATTCTCCAGAAACTTGACGTGGGTGCCGAATCGAGAGGCTGCTCCCTCCAACGCTTTACTCATTTTTTTCTCTAACCTCAAAATATCCAAATATTTTTGTTCAACAAAAAATCTCGACGATCCTGATGCTTGAAGGGGGCAGTCTTGTGGAACGAATGGAGAAGCTCGAAAGAAAGAAAGAAATGAAAGAAATTCAATTCCAATAAATAAAAAAAATAAATAAATAAAAAGATTTGAAAGAAAATACAAAAATTATGCATTTTTGCGATTTGAGAAAAAAAAAAAAAAATCTCGACCGTCCTAATTCTTGAATGGAACCTTGTGGAAAAAATGGAGCAGCTCAAAGGGAATGGATGAAAAAAAATGGAGTCACTCGAATCTGGATTAAATTGCATAAAAATTTAAAAAAAGACTCGATCGTTGGGGAAACAATTGATGAGACCCAAGGTCCGTAGAGTATAGAGAATTGATATCCAATTTTTTTCTACATGTTTTTATAAGATAGCCAATAATTGTTGATCATCAGGTGGGCAATTGATTCGCCGAGTAATTATTACGTGTCGCTTTTATTATAGTTTCTCGAGTCAGGGTAATTAGCGGTGGATCGAGAGGCCCGGACGATGGGTAATTACGAGATTTTTAATTGTCGAACAACTCGGCGCACATTTTAAGTGCAAAAAAAAAAGAAAAAAGAAACAAAAAATTGTCACTTGGATCGTTGACACTTTTTTTCACTCAACAAATATGCCCACGTAATGGGCTTACGTGTTTGTAAACATTTTCGTATCAATGGATCTTTATCGATCGGGAGAGAGTGGAGAATCTCGCACGGATCCACAGCCGTCAAGCTCAAACTGATCGGCTGTCTCGGTGCACGCTGTACGAACCGACACTTTGCTTTTTCCACCCCCTCTCTCTCTCTCTCTCTCTCTCTCTCTCTCTCTCTCTCTCCTCCCGTTCGCAGACACTCCTCTCATTCGCGGTTTCCTCTCCGCGTGGGTAGACTCTCTGACTCGATTGCTGCTTAACGTTCCCACGCTATCTTCATATACACACATGATTCCGTACCACCAATCTTCCTTCTCTATATACCCCCCCCCCCCCAGACTGACTATATATTTTATACAAATTTTCTTTTTTCTCTCCAACTTTATTCTCCTTTTTCTTCAACAACCAATTATCGCGAAAATTTCACATTTTTTCGTTAAATTTTCAAACAAATAAATTATGACAAATGGTTTTTTGGGCGAAAAATTTTATTTAAAAGCGAAATGAAAATTTTTGGCCAAACTGACCGAAATTTTCACCATTTTTTTCAAATTATTATTTTTCAATAATTATAATAAATAATATATAAATATAATAATTAAATTATCATTATTGTTATTATTTATAATAGATATTATAATCATTGCTATTATTTATAATAATAATAATAATATTGACAAGATATGGAGATGTGAGAAAAAAGTTTTGATGCTGCATAAATTTTCATATTTTTGCATATCAATTTTTTCCCATCGATTCTGAACGATAAATCGAGGATGTTTTTTTTTTGAGATTTATCGAGCGAAGCAATTAATAGAATGTGTGGGATAAAAAAAAAAATTAAGTACCGGGAATAGGAAGTGGAAATGGGAGTTTGATAGAGAAAATTATGTCGCGTAATTCTCTCGTTTGGCTCGGGCGAATTATTGGCCGATCGATTTTTTTCTCTCTTTTGTTTATCAAGTCACTACAAAACATGGACTCGGGCACGTTTGCACATTTTGCCTCGGAGCCGTCGGCGAACATTCGCTACTCGCTCTTTGCTTCGCCAATGGTAGCCACCAGAGATATTTCTTTTAAATTATTGACATTTAAGTGGCCACGTGTTTTTGTTGAATCTCGAACGATAAGGGATTATTGAAAAGTCGAAATTGAAAGTTTGGAGAGAAACAAGTGAGAGCGAGCGAGAGGCGAGGTCAGAGAAAAAATATTTTGAAAATGCAACGCCTCGGAATCTGCACGATCTTAACTTTATTTTTGGCCCATACGAGCGCCGATGATAATTACGAAAAAAAAGGTAATCTCTCGAGTCGAAATGAAACGGAAATGAATCCTATCGAGGTCTTGACTACTCGGTCGAGAAAAAATTCTACCGATCGTCGCAAATCTCAACTCTCCTCACAATACTGGATGAATGTTTATGGACCTCTCCAACATGACCTCTTCGCTGCTCAAGCTGTCATCATCAAGGAAGAAGTTTTTGAGCCCAAATGCGAACGAGGAGACAGAAGGTTGTTCAAATTATTTCATTTCTCTAATTTCCTATCGAATCGTTTATTCTATTAAATTTACTTTATTACATTTTTACTATTTATTACTTTTTCATTGCTTATTATTATTATTATTATTTTATTTTTTTTTCGTAAAAAACAAAATTATTATTACTATTAACCCGAAATTTTCTCAAATTACGTTTAATTTTTCCGGTTTTTTTCCAGCTTTTTCGTATTCCACTAGTTTCTTTAATTAGATTTTCACTAATTAATGAGAAATTTCTTAATTACGTTCAATGTTTCAGTTTTTTTGCGTTTTCTTTAGTTTTTCCAATTTCTACGAGTTCCTTTAATTAGAATCTCACTAATTAATCGAATAATTTGTAATTGCGTTCAAATTTTCCAGTTCTCCCGAGTTTAAACATTTTTTTCGTAAAATTTTTTTGAGTTTTTTCACTTTTTTGGGTTTTTTTTTGGTTTTTTTGTCAGGAAAAGGAGGCACTTGATGTGTGCGGGATCGATACTGAGCACGAGTCTCGTCCTGACTTCAGCGACGTGCATACACACGGCCACTCATATAAGGTAAAAAAATGAAAATTATTGGAATTACGAAAAATTGTCGATTTTTCGATAATTGAAAATTAATTCACCCTCCTCGCTACATTGGGTCACCCAGACCCGAACTTTCACAACTTCGGTGTGACAACGAGCCACGGCGGCCGAGAATTAAAATCTCGAAAGTACAGCGTTTATTTTTTTCTTCCAGACACAATATTCGAGGTACCCTGGCTGTTGCGATTTCGCCGATAAAGGCGACGATGGAAATTATCAGGGTCGCGGAATACAAAATCCACGAGGAATACAATCCGTGGCCCCAAGCGCCAACCTTCGTAAAACATAACCTGGCGATCTTAAAGTTAGCGTGCAGGTAACTCGAAAAATTCAAGAATTTTTCAAAATTTTATAAAAGCGAAAGTTTTTTTTTTTTTTTTTTTTTCATTAATTTGATTAAATTTTTTTTCTCATTTCAAATTGGCAGAATCGGAAAAGAAAATTTCCACAAGATCGTGGTGCCTCGTATTCCCTTTCGGCAAGGCTGCAGCGAGGGCCATTGCCTCGTTACGGTTTACGGGAGAATGAGAGAGGTCCCAATAACAAAAATTTAATTTTGGAATTATAAAAAATCTTGAGCGAAGGAAAAAATATGAAAATTTTGAATTTCACAGACGAATTGGGTGATGTATCAAATGTACGCGCCGAACACGACGCTTCCGGATCGTAGGAAAAAAGCGACGATGACGAAAGATCGAGAAGCAATAAAAATGGAGAAATCGAGAATGAAAGAGTTTGCGAATATCGGAAAAAAGAGAGCCAAACGACGACTGGCAGGTCCGCCGAGTTTCTCCAGTTTTTACGAGTCGGGAGACGCAAAAAAAAGCACAAATTTTCCAACCGATTTTCCGGAGCCATCGAGCACCGAAAATTCGCAATCGGCCAATCTTTCGACCGAAAAATTGGAAAATTTCGTTGAAGCGATTAATCTCGAGGACGAGGATCTTATGAATTTTGCTAAATCAATTGGCAACGATACTTTACGAACTCTCGTGCCGAGATCCCTCGGTAAACGATTTGGCTGCGCGCACACAGGCGCGGCCGTTATGCTCGATGCTACCCAGGTATGTGAATACAAACAAAAACGAAAATTAATCGATAAATTATGCCTTCGGAGCCACACTGGGTCAAATTGATCCGAGCTACTCGGATTTTCATCAAAGTTGATGAAATTCACTATATTTCAAGGGGAATCAGTCTCATTGAGACACGAAAATCAAAATTTTTCATGATTTTTTCGAATTTTAATGAATTTATATAAATTTTCATGGATGTGTATGAATTTTGATAAGCTGGTAGCCACACTGGGTCAAATTGACCCGGTATTTATAAATTTTGCGGTTTTTTTGGAATTTTCGAGCTGATGGAATTTTTGAACAGCACGCGATTGCAGTTTTGCCCTGCGACGATCGGCGGACAGACACGAAGTGGGGCTACGCCGATCTCTTTGAGAATCTCGACTGGATCGATGGGGTTTTGCAAGAGTGGAGTCCGGAGGACATAATGAAATTTCCGGGTGATCAGAGAGCGCCGGAAGCGCTGCCGGATCATAATTCAAAATCGTGCAGCACGTGCATCTTTAATTTCTTTATTGATCTTGGGTGCAAGGAAAAAGGCCGTTGCGACAACAAAACGATGAGCGTGCACACGGAAAAAGGCCAACAATATGAGCGAACAGGAGACTCCATTGTTTTTGACAGTTCGAAAAGCTGCGCGAGCGCGAAAGGCCTTGGAATCGATATCGGCATCGGTGCTCATGGCTGCATTAAAAAAAGCCGCAAACTTGGGCCATCCAAGAATTCCAATAATCGAAGAAATTGGGCCAAATATTACGATCCACGCGTCGGCTCCGTTGACCTCACGAACTTCCGAGAAACTTCAAAATTCGGCCAAATACCCAACGTCGCATCCTCCAAACGAAACCACCTCAAGGACTCACCTACGTCAGGCGACAACGATCATTTATCGCAGAAAAAAATCCCTCCGGACTCCGATGTCCCGAGCAACATTCTCAATCCCCCTGCTTCTGCCCCCGCGAGCAACTATAACGTTCGAATGAGGAATGAGGATAAAAAAATGGAAAAAACCAGCAACGAAATCGGACTCCAAAACATCGAGGCTCATTCCAATTATTGGATCAGCGAGCCACAAAATCCATTCGGCATCACGTCCGATGCCAAACGTCGACTCATCGAATCAGCGCGTTCTCCGTAGAGACATTTATTTTCCTTAATCCGGAATTTATCAAATTTTCACAAAATTTCGACAAATAAAATACAAAACACCAAAGAAATAAAGAATATATTTATTTTTATAGAAATAAAAGCATCGACGTGAGTTTAAAAAATTCCGAGAATTAAAATTACTTTTTTTTTTCTCAATTTTGTTACGAAAAAAAAAAACATCATTCCCTTATAAAATTTTACCTTATAAATTAATTAACTATTAACCCCCCCAAACTTGGAGGCCACGATTTCCTCTCGATCTCCGCGTTCGTTGCCACGAAATTTTCGAGCCAAAGAAATGGTTAAAATTTTTTTTTTCCATCCAACAGCAAAATTTATGACATTAGGAAAAACGAAACGTGAATTTTTAACGAGTCAAAATTGTTGTTGAACGGTGGTTGCTACACGGCAATGGACGACGATAGCAAAAATTTTATTGCGAATGTAAAAAAAGTCATAAAATGTAAAAAAAAAAAGCATCGATCGCTAGGGAGAAATGTCATCAGCGGTTGGGCAAAGTTGATAATCGCATGGGGGAGCGAGTTATTCGCTCGAGAATCAGAACGATCGTTTGTAGAAGGAAACAAAAAAACGAGCACGGGGGGCATAATTGGCAAGATTAATGGGTCATTAGAGTTCGGCCGTTAAGCTGACGTCGAGGAGAGTCGATGAAAGTTGAGCTTTCGTCCGGAGCTCGAGTGTCTCCAAAAAATTGCGTGGTGAATCGACCGGAAGTGAAAAAACAAAAAAAAGAAGAATCGAGCATGTCGACGTTGGCGATAATTTTGTTGATTTTGATTTTATCGATATGTTGGTCCAGCGGGAAAATGTTTGAGGAGCAAGAGAGAGGCTGGACCGAAAAGATGGGGGAAGAGATAAATGGACCGCGAGCGGATGCTGAGAATCTCGAGCGGGGAATTGGGAAAGATTGGAAAAAGGTGAAGGGCGAAAAATTGCGAAAAGATTTGCAAGAGCGAATGAGGATTTTGGTGAGACGAATAATCGAAAATCGTCGCTCGAAAATATCGAGAAAAAAAGGAGAAAAAATTAATTTTATGAATCGTTACGATCGACCGGAATTTCCGGTTGGAAATAATCCGGAACTTGCCGAGGTGCAGGAGAAAAAAAGAGGCCGAAATGGGGAACATTATCGCGGAGTAATTGGCCAAAGTGGAAAAGACATTCCTCCGGATCTCGGTAGAGCATCCCCCGAGCGACTGATCGCTCGACATTTCCGAGCACCAGGAATACGCAAAGTTGGAGGAAACTTGGCCAGCATCAAACTCCCCATTAATCGCTCGAATGAAAGCGAAAATCCAAACTCGAGACGAACCAAACGCGCCGGCTCCTCTGATCCTTGGATCAAGAGCGACTTCAAGGAACAGGCAAACAGCTTCAAGATGCACGCTCTTGTTGTCAGGGATCAAAATATTCCGCCTTGTTGCTCACCCGCCCCGGAAGTCACGTACGTCGCACCAAACACAAATTCATTTTCAACATTCATCTCGAAATCTTGTCGATACATTTTTTCTTTTTGTTTTTCATTATTCTTCGGCCATTCCAAATTTCCCGTGAATTTAATTTATTTCAATAAACATTTCGTAAATTATTATTTTTACAATTTTTCTTTTTCCTTAGTATTAATTGTATTTCGCGCCTCTTCCTCAAGATCAAATGTAGTAGCCCCATCCCCATGAAGGTGTCGCACCACTCGACGATTTCAAATTTGCTACGCATTTTCATTAATTTCGGGAATTTTTTTTTTTTATTATTTTTGGCATTGATTTCTATTTTTGTTTTTTTTTTTTTTTTCCATTTCCAGGGACCGGAGATATTTCATGTGCAGTGGGTCGGTCCTGAGTATCAAACATGCAATCACTACTGCATCTTGTATGCACTTTGCTGACGTTCATAAGTAAGCGACGAGAAGAAATAATTTTATACGCTAAAAAGAAATGAAAACTCGATTTATTTTATTTTTTTCAAAATCTTGAATATTTTTGGCAGTTTTGAAATTTTTTTTATCGAGTCTTTGGTAATTTTCGCTGTGCCTGGACAGTTTTTTCGAAAAAAAACATGCATTTTTCGTTAATTTTCAAAATTTTAAGCAATTTATCAAAAAATTTACAAATTTTCGATCGTTTATTCTGTCCAAGAACAGAGAATTCGTTTTCTCACCGGAATAAAATGTTTTAATTGATTTTTTTCGAAATTAATTAATTTTAATCGACGTTTTATTCATTGACAAACCGATTTTTCATTGCAGAACCGAAATTCAAGCTGATCTCGGTGTTTACGTGGGGGCTACGTCTTCTCGAGCTTACGTCATCAAAATAACTCGATTTGAGATGCATCCCCATTATAATTTCGACGTAGACGCACCGGATTACGAAGTTCACAATTTGGCGATTATTTATCTCGACTGCAAGTTCGTACGAAAAGAAAAAAAAAATGCATTCGTCATGTAATTACACCGTTAAACGAAAAATTTTGATGGAAGCCCCTTAAAAGCCCTTAATACTTCGATTTTTAGTATCGTTCCTTTAGACGTTGGTATCCCGAAGTTGCCCAAAGGATTTAACGACGACGTGGCTCATTTGTGCTGCGGAAATCAATGCGATATATTTACTATTGTTCAGCGTCATGATGTGAGTTCAAAAAACCAAAAAAATCGGAAAAAAACATTTAATTTGAAAAAAAAAAAAAAAAAATTCAACGAAAATTTATAGAAAAAAAATCAATGACGACGATAAAGAGTGACGTTTCGATCGACAGAATCGACACATCGCACGTCTTTTGAAAGTGAAGCACGTGCCATCGCCGAGACACAAAGACGAGCCAGGGAACGATCAAGAATTTTCGAAGAGGCGATCGGGACTTTCCATGGCGACGAAAAAGCTCAACGGGAGTTCGAATCTGGCGAGACCGATCAGGAGTTCAACCAGACTGGCCGCTGCTCCGTTTTTCTTCGGTAAAGACTCCCGAAGTATCTCCAACGATCGCAACTCGGAAAAAAATTTATTTCACTTGGCCAGAAAGCTCGAAGAACGTCCGAAAAAAATGAAAACCAGACCAGAAAGTAATTCAATCAAACTCCAAGATTTCATCAGACGACTAAACTTCCAAAACTCCCGTAAGTATAAAAAAAAACATCTTTTTAATTAAAAATTGAAAAAAAAATGAATAAATAAATAAATAAAATAAAGGAATAAAATTAATTAATTAGTTAATTAATCAAATAAATGAATAAATAAATAAATTTTTGTCCTAGTGGGACTTCCCCTGGTCCGATCCCTGAAGGGTGTGAATGTGGAGAAAGAATTAGCGGGAGTTGATTGGGGAAAAATCGAGGAAACGATGGCGTCAGGATTTTCCGAAGGGAATCGTTACGCGTTGGAGAATTTTTCAAAAAATGTCGTCGACGAGACGATCAGACGTCTCGAGATTGTGCTCAGCGACGGCGACGACGAGAGCTCGGAATTCGGAGACTCGGAAAAGCCAGGAGGGTCTGGAAGACCTGGAGGACCAGACTCGGCCTCCAAAGGAAAAGGCAACAAAATTTTTTCCAAACTTTTGCCCAACAGAAAAAACAAAACCGTCAGCGACTTTGTCAAAGTTTTCACGAGCGTCGTTACCAGCCTCTTACCTCCGAATAACAACTCCGCCGTCATAGTCCCCGAAGAACCGACCATCAGTGAAAACGAGATCGAAGATCCTTCTCCAATTTATCAAAATTGTCCACCTCTAGGATCCCCCGTCATTATCAATGATACACTGGTGAGATTCTTCTTTTTCAATTATTTCAACAAATTTCTAATGTTTACGATCATTATCCATTTTTATTTTTATTTTTTTGTAAGAAAAAAAAAAAAAAAAAAAAAAAAAATTTATTTTTTCACATAAAACAAATATTTATGTTAAAAAGAAAAAAAAATCGATATTTTGTTGAATTCGTCAATATTATAATTCATTTTATTTTTAAATTTTTTTCCCTAAAAAAATGCACAGTTTTCGGCAACAAACGAATTTTTTACAGTCAAATCGATAAAAAGTAAAATTAAGATTAAATTGAAAAATTCAGATCGGTCTGTTGGCATATTCTTGCGACGATGCGCAAAATTGGGTCGAGTGGAAATACGTGAATATGGCGAAAAATATGAAGTGGATACGAAACAAAATATCGGAACAGTTCGTGCCAAAGGGAAGGTGCGCCGGGGGGGAAAAAGCTCCGCCGCAGACTCGATCGTTGGGAGGAGAAAATCGGAGAGACGTTTGGAGGGCAGAAAATACGTGGAAGAAAAAAGAAAACGGATTTAACGACAGAAACGTCGATTGGTCCAGGACCGAGGAAAAAATAGAGAACGTAAAGAGAAACGAATATCTTGGGAATTTCGAGAACGTCGGTATTTCCGGGACGGATATGTCCTTCACGATTCCTCAAGATCCTTGGCTCGCAAGGAATTCACAACTACCGACGCCTCAGCAACGTCCTCCCAACAATCGAGCCCAAATCTCGGACCCGCAAAACTCACCCGTCTATAAATTCAATACTTGTTACGTCAAGCCTGACGGAAATATCGATTGCACCACCGCAACTCGATTCGATAATCTTTAATTTCAAAATTCCATTTTTTATCCTATTTCGCTTTAATTTGAAAAAATATTATTTCCATTCAATTTATATTTTTCATTTAAATTTCCAATTCTTCCGAGCAAAAATTCGTTATTACGAATAAGAATGTCCAAAAAAAATTAATCCAAAAATTAATAATTTCCATTGATTTTGTTGGATCGGGTCGAGAATCATTTTTTTGTTATTGTTTTCAATTGAAAAAAAATAAATTACGAATTAAAATTTCATTCTAGTCATAATTGTGGAAATTCGAAAAAAAAAAAAGCGATCGATAGTCGAAAAAAAAAAAAAATCTTTAGCTCACGAAATTTTGAGTCATGGGAAATTCAGATCGAATCCCCGAGAGAGGATGCGGTCTAACGGATTTTTTTCTTCATTCTCATTAGTAAACCACGCGCATCGGCGAATCTATCAACGCGTGAACCTAATGTCCGTTTCATCGATATATTATTACAGGAAATGCTTGCTACGTGCAAATCCTGCGATCGTTGGGGCTCCGTTGTTTTCCTGCGGAAAGCAACTTCCTTTCTATCTATTTGGAGCTATTATGCAGGAACTTATTGCTCTTTGAAAATTCTAGCTGCCGAGCAAAGTTCCGAAAAGTACCGTTTCGTCTGTTTCGCGAGTTATCGATACGAGAGGAATTCCCTTGGGTCCGTGGCTCTCAAACTTTGGAGGAGCGTCAACGAAGGTCGATCAACTCTTCCGGAAAGTTTCCCATTCGCTGTTATTTCCCTCGTACAATTCTACGTTTTGAATTTTTTCATAAAATTTCGTCATCGATTGAAAATCATGAAATTCTCGCTTTTTGAGATAATTAATTTTTTTTCGAAAAAACTACTGGGACAATAATTCCAAAAAAATTCTCTATGATTCATCGGAGTGTGGAGAGCTTGCGGAAAAATCGCCATCCGTATGGTTGCGATAGTTCGGTAGAAAAAAAAAATGTTAGTGGCGATTTGAGAAATTCGAGGATTTTCGCTTTTTGGGTTACTGAATTTTTTTCGAAAAAACTACCGTGGGAATAATTCCGAAAAAATTCTGTAAGATTCATCGGATAGTGGGAAGTTGGTGAAAAAATTGCCATCCGGATATTCGCAATGGTTCGGTAAAAAAAAAATTGTTTCAGTATACTTAATTCGAAAATCGAGAATTTTCTGATCTCTCGTATTTCAGCAATGAAGAAACAACAACTTCCCGGGTATTTCTTCATTCCTTACTATCTAGGCTAAATAATGGTCAGACTCCAGAACGAATAAACGAGCAAAAAAGTCCTCCCAGGGGGTCCGAAGGTTTCGAAACATTTCAGTAATTCCTCACCCACCCATTCCCCCACAATTTATTTCATCAAAAGAAATCATGCCGAAAATTGGAAAATTAAAAAAAAAATTTCGAAAGTTCCCAAAAATCCGTTTATTTTTCAAATCGAAACAAAAAAAAAACATTTTTTCCCCGCGAAAAATGTAAAATTGCAAAAATACGAAACAAATTGGAAAGTGTCGAGGGAGAATTACTTACTCGCTTGTTTCGAGGTACTGGAAGACCCGATAGACGGGACGTCGATACATGAAGAGGTGACCCTCCACACGATCCACCATCATCCTAATTATCACTTCATTCGCACTAAATAAGAAACGCGCGCGAACTGCACCCAGCGACGATTTAATTTATAAAAGTCCAAAAGTTTCAATTTTTCTTGTGTGTGTGTTTTTTTTCTTCTATTTTTTTCTCGTAAATGACCGATTTATAAATTTTTTTTAAAAAACGTGTAAAAAAGGTCGAGGCTGTCGGAAATATTTCACAGATTCACTCAGACCGGTGCTGCATCGTCGAGTATAATTTTGTTAAATTTGCACAGCATCGTGTTTTGTCGATCGATCGGCCGAGTTGGGGCCGAGGCTAATAATAATTAACAACATTTTTCGGTGACGATTGGACCTCGAAAAAGTCGGCTTTTATCACAATTTTTATTTTTATCGAACTTGAGAGTGAAAATCACTTTGAAAAGTGGAAAAATTTGTATTTTGGTAAAAAAAAAACGTGGATTTCGACGTTCGGAAGGCTCGAGAGGACGCGAACGATTTCTGGGGGAAGTCGAGAATGGCTGGAACGTGGATTTCCGGACGGAGTTGGTGAAAAAAGTTGGAAAAATTCATCAGCTGCGATGTTCTTTGGGCGTCGAATCGCCGCAAAGGAAAAAGTGAGCGATTTTTCGGGCCTCCGCGTAGAGGCGATAAGTCGCGGGCGAAATATCGAACGGTTTTTCGTGTTTTATTTTTGTTTTGTTATTCGGCGGTGGATCTCGGGGCTGGGCAGGCGGAAGAGAAGCTTTGGCGGCCTCGCGGGGGAAGAACGAGCGGTCAGTGCCCTCGTGCGAGAGTCGGACAAGGACAGCGAACACGCGGCGCGAAGCTCGCGAGTTTGTAAAGCTCGTGTTTGGGGTAGAGCGGGGGGAGGGGAAAGACGAGTTCCTAAAATTACACGAGCCAGGGCGAGAGCGAGGACGGAATTTATTATTTTCCTCGGCGTTAAAAACGGACGAAAGTTTTGTGTGCGAAGTTCGGAGCGAATTGCTGGAGAGAAAAGTCGAGAGAATCGATTAATTCTTGGACTTGGATGTCGAACGGTTTCGCGACGAATTCGCCATGTTTTTTTTTGTTTTTTTTTTTTTCTTCCAAGCCCCTTTGGCGTTCGTCGAGGCTTTTGTCTCGCGTGAACTTGACAATGACCTCTGGAGCGAGTAGAAAAGAGTGTCGAGTGCGTAGCGGCCTCGGGCAAGTAAACAAAATTTCTTACTGCGGCGAGTAAACAAGGGACGAGGTTAGTTCTCAAGGGCAAGCTCGTTCCGGCGATTCTCGAAATTCCTTTTTCTTCTGCCTCGAACTTTTATTTCATTTGACACGATAAAAAAACACTCGGGAACGACGAAATTCTCGGGAAGGAGTACGGACGTTCGATCGCACTGAACTCCACGATTTCCGGCATTTTCGAGCGGCCGTTTCGTCGTTCGCAGAGGATTCGGACGATTCGCCGTGGAAAATGAAATATCGGTGCGAAAATTGAAAGATCGCGAGTCCCCTAGCAACAGAGAGCTCGCGGCGGGGAGGGTCGTGGTCGCGGGGGAAGGGGCTCGGGGTTGAGGAGTTTTGGGGGAGGGGGAGGGCTCCGGGTCTAGGAATGGCGAGAGGTAGAAAGGAGCGTTCGGGCAAAGACACGGGCTCGATTCGACTGGAACGCGTTTCGAGACTGCGGCACTGCTGTTTTAGTCTCTCGGTAACTAGCAACGCGTCCGCGTACACTTGGGCGCGGGCTTTGGACTCGCTCTCTCTGCTCTACACAGGCTTGCGATAGTTCTCTCTATACACCGGCTGGCTCTTTGTACCGGCAAACCCACCACCGAACGATCTACGCGCCACCCCACACAGACGCCGACGCCGCTTCGTTGGGTGCGGCAAACTCTCGAGCTTTCGCCCCTACGACGCAACTCGCCACTCTCTCTCGCTCTCTCTCTCTCTCTCTCTCTCTCGATCCTTGTTCATTTGCTAACGGAGAATCTTGTTCCAACCCCCTCGAACCGTAAACCATCACCCCCCCGTTTCCCGAGCACTGGTTACGGGATGGTACGACCAACTTCCAACAGCCAATACGACGTCTCTCTCTCTCTCTCTCTCTCTCTCGGGACTTCCACCCTTGGCTCGCAGGATTTCTACCCCCTCCCCCCTCTCCTCTCGTGTCCTGAGGTTCGGAGTAGAAATCCTGCGTAATACATATTCGTGGTCAACGTATCACATCGTCCGACAGATCGATGGGGGTCAAAAAAATGTAATCGGACCTCAAATTTTTTTCAAAATTTAATCGAAATTTTTTGTTTTTTCATTTTTGCGTAAAATTGGACGAAAAAAATGGACGACATTGGTCACCAGAATCAGAACTACAACGTAAATTTTAATTTTGTCAAAACTGCTATCGAAATTTTGGCAAAATTTTTTTCAAAAACTTTTTTTTACGAAAATTTTACGAAAAAAAATGGAAGAAATCAATCACCGGAGTCGGAGCTACGAATTTTATTTGAAAAGATTTTAAAAATTCGAGAATTTGGTAAAAATTTCCGTATGGATGGGGAATATCATTTTTTCAGGCTTGTCGAAATTGTTTATTGGCATTTTTCGAGGTGCCGGCTGTCCCGCGTGGAGCCGCCCCTGTTACCGGGCTGCGACGAGATTATTCTCATGCTCGGAGATATTAGAAGGCTCGCAGCAGCCGCGAGAACGGAGACGAGTCAGCGCGTCTATCTGTACGCCATTATAATTACAATGGGGTGGAAGTTACTGCTGGGGGACTCGGTCTCCCATTATCCTGAACTACTGCCACCATTTTCAATAATTCTCGTACGAAGCTTCGTCGTTACGTCACTCTTCTGTAAACGAAGCGGCCTCGATGTTGCGGATGGTCACTCGTTTCTTCTGTGAGAATTGACGGTTCTCTTGCTCACGGAATTATTGAAAATCGATTCGGAAAACAGAAAAGAATCGGAATTTCCTTCGCAAAAATCAATTTTTTTACAAAAATGTTTCGTTTTAAAAAAAAGCATTTGCGGCGGTTGGGGAATTTTGGAAAATGAGCGATTTGCATTTTTCCGGTTCGAAAATCGAAGATTAATAATCGATTTTATTATCGAATTTTTTTGGAAAAATGGTTTTTCTTTTTAAAGAAGGGATTTCTGTTGGTCGGGGAATTTTAGAAAATGAGAAATTCGGAAATTTCTACTTGGAGAATCGAAATTCAATCCTTTTGGGTTGAATTTGTCGGACACGAATAATTTGGACGTGCATCAGGCCATGGCTCGTGTGCCTATCGATCATGTATACGAATTTGTATATTCATAGGCGAAAAGATGTTCGGAGCAACCCTCTAGTGCGGCAGAGAATACACAGAGACCCCCCCATGCAGTACAAACCAGTTTAGCTGGCGCGCGATGAAACCGGCGAAACAGCAAAGAAAAAACTGGTTTGTTACGCTTTATAGACTCTTGTCTAGTCCCAAACGAGCAGAATCGAGAGAGAGGCTATTTATTATGCCTCGGAAAAATTCCGAAGGCGACCAAAAATCATAAAATTAAGACAAAAATAATTAATAAAGAATAAACTCAGAAGACGTGATCGAAAAAATAAAAATTCTGTAAAAACGATCGAAAAATACGAAATTCATTGACCAATTTCGAGAAATCGAATTTTCTTGGAAAAACGATCGAAAAATCCGAAATTTATTGACCAATTTTAAAAAATCCATTTTATTATCGAATTTTGTTGGAAAAATGATCGGAAAATCTGAAATTCCCTGACCAATGAAAAAAAATCGATTTTATCATCGAATTTTGATGGAAAATGATTAAAAAATCCAAAATCTTTTGACCAATTGCAAAAAAACGATTTTATTATTATTCATTAATTTATTAATATGAATAATAATTTAAAATTCATATAAAATCATAAACAATAAAGAATAAAGTGGAAAAATATAATAAAATGATAAAATAATGGTTAAAAATAAAGAATAATGCGACGTTTTCAAAAAAAAAAAAAAAAAAAAAAAAAAAAAAAAAAAAAAAAAAAAAAAAAAAAAAAAAAAAAAAAAAAAAACAACAAAAAAAAAAAAAAAACAACAAAACA
>JAPYYS010001514.1:0-28248 GCA_030522525.1 Campopleginae sp. 14b
TCTCTCTCTCTCTCTCTCTCTCTCTCTCTCTCTCTCTCTCTCTCTCTCTCTCTCTCTCTCTCTCTCTCTCTCTCTCTCTCTCTCTCTCTCTCTCTCACCCTTTCTCTCACCCTTTCTCTCGTGCACTCCAACATGTTCATTAGGTTAACAATACACACGTGTTTTTTTTTCTTAAAATAGATACATAGTTCGCAATCTACACGATTTAACGTGTTTTTTAAAATCATTAATTAACATTATTTTTTAATCCCGTTTAATTTTCATAATATACTCCGTAACTCGCGCATTTGGTGTTGTTAAGTAAAGTGTCGTATAGAAATAGAAATATATTTCGCTCGGAAAGCGCTCTCTTCGTGTCACCAGCTCAGACGGAAATTTATTTCACTAAGTGCTTTTGTTTAGCATCGTTTTTCGTCACAAGAGCGGTGTATTCGAGTGTCCGAAAAGTCAGAATATAACATTGAGTCAAGGGTCGGAAGGCGGGAAAAGTGTTTGGGGTTCGAGGGAGGAGCATGAATAATTGCGAATAATGAAAAAAGAGGGAAGAAACTTTCTTCGCCCCAGAGGTTTGATCCAATAACAACGCGATATTCCGCTCACAATCGTAAGCGTTTATGTATTTTTCCTATTTTTTGTTCATTCAACTTTCGGGGTTTCTACAGAAATGGAAAAATATTCATCCGCTGTAGCTCGTTAGGGCGAACGATGAAAAAAAATATAAAATAAAGAGTGAATAAAAAATAGTGTGGAGTGTGGGAGGCGACGAGCGAGTCGATAAAATTGCAAGCGATTCGGTAGAGCTCAAAATTTTTTTCCCTGTTTTTTTCTACCGTTTCGTTCGTAATTCCACGACGAATACGTCGAAAATTATAAAAATCCATGTTTTGATAAGAGCTCGGAATAAAGCCGATGGTCCATGGTATTCAGTGGAGTACAAAACAAAAGCTTTCAGCATGCAGGAGAAAGGCTATGGATGTATGAATCCGTGGTCCATACCCCGAATCACGAGGAATTTGTGTGCATGTTTTGTTTTTCTTTCTTTTTTTTGGTCGCGCTTCGAACACCTCGAGGCCGTAATATGGCGAGAAAAAGAGGTAACGAATTATCGACCATAGTTGTTTGGTCCAAAGTAAATAAAGTCGTGAAATTAGGCGAAGAATAATCGTGACGGGGATTCGGCCCGAAATTAATGATTGTCCAACATTGTATTTTATATTAATTCTTTTCTTTTCTTCAATATTACTAACATCATCATTTTTCCTTTTTTTTCGTATTTTCCATTTTTTTTTATTGCTCTATAACGTAAGAGGAATTGTTTTCGAACCGAATCCAAGTCATCGAGGAAGGCAATACTGTGTTATATTAATCTCTTCATCCCTGTGTGTCTGGTTGTGTGTTGTGTGTGTGTTCATGCATGTGTGTGTGTGTAGGAGTGTGTTTTCGTGTTCCTAACTCTCCCTCTCCCACTCTTTCTACAAATCTTGCGTTACTTAATTTAACAATAATCCAATCGCTCTATTGTTATAGCTCGCTTTCAATAGTCAACACCTCCAAGCCAAACTTTCCACACCCGTGATTACGTGTAGATATATTCGTAAGTGTAGATCTTATATACTTTTCTTCAATTTTTCGTTTAAACATTATTCCCCGAGTCTATCTACATGTAATAATAATTTCGACCGTAGGAGGTCTCTTAAATTCGAATAAAGAAAAAATAAAAATGAAACGATAAGGAAAGGATATTTATGTATATTTTTTCTGTTTTGTTTCGAATACGTCGTGTTAGCGATAAAATTCCTGACGACAGACGAAAAATGCAACGCGTGGTGCATTTTTCACGATCATTATTCAATTTGCGACACTTTTACGATCCAGGCCATACGTACGTACGACGCGGAGGTTTTATTCCTCAGTCTTTTTTACGTTTTCTTTCAATGCCATGAAATTCTCGTCATTTTTTACAACCCAGGCCAAATTACTCGTGCTTGCACGATGCGAAGATATTTATTCTTCATTTTTTCTCAATTGGTTTCAATTTTTCAAATAGCTAACGCGATCGACGTGATGAATTTTTTTTTCTTTCAATAAAAAAATTTTCGTCAATTGTACAACGATAAAATTGACGAGCTGCCATAATATTTCTAAGTACACACGAACTTCTTTCTAAAATCGTATTTACATACGTAGGACCATTAATATACATTTTTTTCAGATTTTTTCTCGTTTCGTTTAATAATCCTCTCGAAATATTTTGACTGAACGATTGAAATTCACGATATAGTCGAAAGTTCGGACATAAATTATTTAAATAGTATTTTTCAGTAACAGTACAATATAGTAGCAATAGACCGCCTCTAAGAACTAATTGGTGTTCGTACGTTGATCCCCTTTTTTATCATTTTGGTACCGATTATCATAATTTTTGTTTTCTTTGCCTTTCGTGCTTTTTTCATTTCTCGTTATATTTTTCTGCTCATTGAATCGATTAATTTTTCCCTTTTGAATTTCTTACTGAGACACGAATAATTAAATTATTACGTCGTTAATTAAAATGCAATATCTTTTTCTCCAAGTTCAAATCAATATCTCAATTTATAGATTTCGGCGAGCAGCCTGACCGCTTATTGACCGCGATAAGATCGATCGTAAGTTCTTGTGGCGAGATGGAAAGTTAATCGATCAATTGTCTCCTTTTTTTCCGATATTTCGATTGAAGACCAAATGGAAGACGAAATGGAGTCAAATTTGAGTAAAACTTGAGTGGATTAGAAATCACAATTTAAAATCGATGGATATACATCACTGTTTTACATTTTATCCCTTAAGATACTTTTTTTATATGGTCATTCTCGCCACTTTCGTTAATTTAAGATTCAAAATAAAAACGTTTCCTCAATTTTCCCGTGTCTTTTCGTTACGTTCAAAACTCTTTCATCTTTTTATTTTATTTTCGTTATTATATCCGCAGCGTTTCAGCCACGAGAACGCCGCTTCCTTTTATATCATTTAACTTATTTTATGTTATGTACAGGCTTTCAATAAATAAATTCTCCGTCAATTCGGCCATTTTTTTTTACAGCCTATCGATTCAATTTTTTTTCCTCGCCAAATGTTGTTGTTCGTTCTTCTCATTGTGTACTTGGAAAAAAGTTGGGTAGAAAACATTTACTGCAACTATTCGCTCAAGAAGAATGGACTCGACTCAAAAATGTCATTAAAAAAAATATGGATAAAAAATAAAATCAACTCCCTCGAACGTTCCAGAAAGATAAAAATAGTACAAATGAATAATATATCAAAATCGAATGGGCACAAGAAAAATGGCAGTCTTCACGGAGAACTTTTTTTTTTGTTTCTTCCTTTTTGTTGTTGTTTTGAGTCGTTGAATTACAATATGTTTGGGACTGGAGAATCATCGTGAGAGATAATTGCGCTCACCCGATGAGCCGTGAGTAATTCTACAAACCTTTTTGTTTTGTTTTCTTTCGCTTTTCGTTCTTAAGGGACGACACTTATAAAATCCGTGCCAAGAAAGGGTCGGGACACGATTTTTGGAAGTTTAAATTCGTTTGAAAGTCGATCGAACAGAGACTGTCCGTGATGTGTAAAGAAAAGATTATTAAAAAGATACGAATAAAGGGTAAGGTTCAACTTGACGCCTGACCTTGGGAGTTTCGGATTTCAAGGATGGACCCGAAGAATTCGCTTAATTCTAAAAAATGTTATTAACAACATTGTATCTGAAAATGGAAGGACATTATGAAACAGTGATTGACGCGATTGGCTCTCCACGTGAGAATAAAGTAAAAGCCTCGTGGTCCGAGGGATTTTCGGGAAAACATCCCTATTTTTTTCATGATTGTCCCAGTATTTTGTTGCTTTTTCCGAATCCGGATAACATTAGATCAACCGAATGGAAAAAGAATCCTTTGTTTTCGCGCCTGTCTTACGAGGAGTGTTTAAGCTCTGCCGCAGAGCCCTAGAGGTCATGGACCATTATCCATGTCTTCGGTCACCAGGTGGAATTGTTCTTGGCCTGAAAAATAATTTTCTATGATTACGCGATAAACCAACATACTGGAAATTTATTTTGATAACGAATTAATTTAATTCGACGATAAATTAATTCTCAAGATCGATGGAACAAAGCAAAGTAAACGAATGCTTCAGATTTTCAGTTGGAGAAAAACGTCACACTAAAACTCACTGTGCAGATAAGCGGCGAGGTCACGATCCTCGGCAACGAGAGCGAGTTCTCGGGGCGTATTACCGTAACGATCACGAACTGTGAGTGTGGCACCACCGGCAACAAGCATACAACATATCGAGCGTCTTTTCTGCTGTGCCGCCTTGTGCAATGCGGTTTGCCCTCTGATAAGCGTTGGGGTAATAAATTGCATTAATTATTTCGGAATTAATCGAACGAATATTATTAATAAGGAGGTTGAGCTTACTTGTCATTGTCAACCATGTTGAGAATGGTCGGTGGAGCACAGGCAATGAGATATCTAACGACATCCTTATGACCGTGTCTCGCTGCGACGTGAAGAGCAGTTTGGCCATTCGCGTCAATCGACAACAAAGAAAAACCTCGCTCGTGTAACTCTCTCAGGGTTTTAAGGTCTCCTGTTTTAGCTGCTCTAAGAATTCCGTCACATGTCTTCTCAAGAAGGCCGCTACTGAAGCTGTGGACTTCCGAACTAAGGCCGAACAATCGGTCTCGAGGACTAGAAAATTCATTACAAAAATTGAGCATCGTCCATGACTACAAATTTTTGAGTCTCCAGATTTTCCATGTTAATTTTATTGGAGAAACGAAATTTTGAGAAGAAACTTTGTAAAATCGTTTCTTCCTGGTTTTATGTAGAAAAAAAAAAGAAAAGATGTATTTTCGGACTCGGTCCCAATTGAGGTTGCTATTTTGAGAAAAATTTGGCTCACTGATGAATAAAAATGTTGGAACAAAGGCTCAAAGTTGATCGACGTTGATTTTCTTAGAGGTACGATCGAGGCAGGTTTTACCTGATAAATGTGGACGAGTTCTGATGCTGCGACTGTCCAGCGGTCGTAGCACTAAAAGCCTTGGACGAGGCTTGTTTGGGTAACAATTGGTTGGAAGTTCGTTCGGCATCGACATCGTTCCTATTGTGGGATTCCTCGGGTGGTAATTCGACAGATTTTTTAGGCCTGGAGTCCGTTTTCACGATGGGGCTGTGTTCAGATATCGGTGATTTTTCTGCGGAAACGGATGGCTTGTCTTCTAGTCTTTCTGAGGCCTGTTTGGAAACATGCGGACTATCGCGGGGTCGCTCATTGGATAAAGGCTTTTCCTCCCCCATCGCCATCATTCGATCCGATCGTTCTTCGCTATTGGACGAAAGGAAGCGCTGGTTTCTTTTTCAATGAATAATTAAATACGCAAGAAGAGCTCGAAGATTCGAGTTGAATATCGAAAATTACTTTTCGTTACCTCGGCGAGGCCTGAGCTGTCTCGGGTTCCGGATGATTGTTCCGTCCGCCGTCGGACTCGTTGGACATTTGGCCACCTGGATTTTCTTCGAGAATGTACACCGCCTCGACAGCAACGTCCGTTACATAATGCAACTGCTCTTGAGCTCTGTCTATCCTGAAGAATCTTTCGGCTGTGCAGGCTGCAATCAAACAAATCAAAATTTAATTAATTCCCAAAATTGTTCTCACGAACTTTGCTACAAATATGAACGACAGAAACTTCGAGGAGTTTTTCAAACTCACAATCAAGGAAGCAACAACTGTCCATGGGTTGATCTTTTGCGAGGATCTTTCTGAGAGCTTCGAGATCCGTAGTGGCATCGATATCGAGAGGCTCGGCAAGGCACGTTACCGCAACTCGTTTCAGTCGATCTTTGTCCGAATGAAAAGCCTCGTAATCCGACATTTTTATCCTCATGACCGGGAGCTTGAGGCTCTCGAGTTTGACGCCAGTGTTTTGTTGGGGTTTGCTGGAGCTTCGTCTCTTGGCGAGCATGGTTGCTTTGTTGAGTAAGCTCATCTCTATTATTGATGGCAAAAGTCGACAGGCTTCACCGTCGACCTACAACAGAGTTCAGTCCCTGGCTTGACTCTTCGAGTTTAATTCATAATCAGCAATCATCTCGTCGCTTATTCCCTATGAGTCCCGCAGCTATAGTGAAGCTGCAAAGCCATAAGAGGCCGGAATACTGTTTGAAATTCCGTTTCCGAAGAAACAGAATTTCTGTTACGGTTTTCGGAGAAACAGAATTTCTGCTATTCTTACCGGAGAAACAGAATATTCAGACACGAATAAATAAGGAACTCTTCAAGTTTTCTATTTCAAATATTGTATCCACGTGTACTAATTACTCAAAACATAAGAACAACTCTGGAGGCAACATGAGAAAAGTACTGAACAAGTTCAAAGAGGTTTTTCCTGGACTGGCCTTTTAGTCTTTTCGAACTCGCGTCGCCTCTGCATGCAACGTACACCACACGCGTCTCTAAAAAATGACTTTTTTTTCGGTTTTCAATCGTCAAATGAGTTTTTAATAAATTAAATGTGCTGTAAATGAAATTCCTTAGAAATCATTCTCTTTCTTAGGAAAAAAATGAAGAAAATCGTGTATGAGAAAATCGGTTATTCAGCATCGGTCAGTTTTATGGTAAAGGAAAGCGTGGGGTGCTCTCGGAACGCAGTTGTGCATTTGAAGGTATAGAAATAACTCGTGAGCAGGTATAGGAGTCCAATAAAATGATCAAACGAGGCGCGTTATACCTGCATGGGAATGGTTCGGGTGGTGATGAGTTTGGCTTTGCTACATTGTGCAACGCAAGTGCCATGGCCACCGGCTTGAAGGAGCGGAAGTTGGAAAGTGGTAAGTCCGACGACTTCGATAAGGCCGTCCTCGGTGGATGGTTCCTTGGTACCGCTGGCAGCTCCCCAGGGATGAGTTCCACCGCCGTAGGAAGCAATGTTGAGAAATACGATGGCGTGTACTCGGTGCTCCTTTAGTTTGGGAGTCATATCTTGTCCGTCGCATTCGAGTGTCACGAATTCTGAGAGATCTTTCCACTTTCGTATGACGAGATCCTTGCCGCCCATTTGACCATAAAACATTTTGTTTCGTAGACGAGAATTGAATTTTTCGGGATGAGCCTCTGAAAGGAAACCGATAGAAATTGAGTATCACGAACTTGAAACCAAAAAAAATGGTATTATCTATAGATTAATTGGGTTGTCGACTGACCTCTGGCCTCGTGAAACTCCAGAGCGATGTGAGCATCGACACCCAAAGAGAAATAATTGTTAACGACGTTTAGTGGCAAACTTTCTTTGCCTTTGCCGCCATCGTCGTCGTTGACGTTTTGATTGCGCTCGACAGTCAATTGCCATCTGTCGAGAAGGGTCGTTTCGCTCTCGCCAATGTTTGACAGGATTTTGCCAATGGGCTCGTCTGTATAACCGCCGCCCCAACCAAGTGCCCTCGCCAAATCGTTGCCGGTTCCCAGGGGCAAGACTCCGACCGCTGGGGCTGGATTGGCACCAATTTGATCGAGTATCGACAGCACCCAGCCCACGGTACCGTCGCCACCGCAAGCCAAGACCCGTAGGTTCGGAACTTTTTGGAAGAGTTCCAATCTTCGATAACAAAAAGGTCGTTGGGGTCAATAAATCGAAGAGAAAGTCGGAGCTGGACAATGAGGTCAATATCGTCAGGGACAAGGACAATAAAAGTCAAATGTAAAGACGTAAGATTTAGGATTTAAACTCACCCCATCTTCGGGCCGCCTTGAGTGAGGTCAAATACCTGTCGCGGGTTCAAATGCCACTGGAACTTTTGTAGCAATTTAGCGCCTTGATTACCGCCAGATTTTGGATTAATGAAGACTATAACGGGCCTGACATTAACACTTGGAATTGGTTTGACGATCCACATTTTTCCCTGGTCCTTGTCGTCCTTGTCCTTCTCTTTTTCCTTGCTCTTGCGTCGACTGGAAGCGCCGGAACCTCCGCCAGATTTCTTTTTTCTTGGTGATTTTCTCAAACTACTTTTGAAGCTTCCCTTGCGAGGTAATTTGACGATCCAGGATGGTGGCACGATGATTGAACCGTGAGATCCGAGCTCACAGTTTTCCCCGATCTTTTGAACGTTGAAACATGCCTCTTTGTTGTGATAAGCAGCTTTGCACCAGCTGCAACTCACCGCGACTATCTCTTTCGAGCTGAAGCTCAATTTCGATTGGAAAGCTTTGCCGCAATTGGCGCATTTTCCCTTCTGCGATCTTCGATGGACCCAATGATGATGCGTTGACGTTTGTTCTCGATATTGACGCACACCCACGTCCCGGAAACTGGACTTGCACTCGAAGCTCAAGCTCCCAGCGCATAGCAGATGTGCCACCACACGACAAGCCGCGCATTTCACTCGTGGACCATGTTTCTGGAGCCATTCCCAAATCATAAAAAATTAATTCTTATCGAAAGTTACGCGGCGAGGTTGTATGAAAAATAAAAACAAGAATTAATCGGGGACCTTCGACTATATTATTCGGTCCTGTGCTTTTTTGCAGTCTCCGGAAAAATACTGTCCCGTTATTTCTCACCCTCCGGAGGGGTAGTTCACGTTTTTTTTTAAACTCCTAAAATACAACCCTTTCAAGCGACAGATTTTTGTAGCGGCATTAAAAAAAATTAGCAGGTTTTATGCCGTCGGGCATAACTGTCAAAGTTATCAAAATGTATTTCTTTATTTGCCTTCCCGATGTTCTACGCCTCTTGTGGAACAAAAATTAATAACATGAGCGTAAGCAAAATAAAATGTGCACGTGTGTTCATCGGTTATTACGCAACGTCATCTCTTTCCTCGTCACGAGGAAAATACGTGTGCGTTTTTCGTTTTGGCGTACAAGCTGCTCGAGGCCGGTGTGTTATTTCAAGCATTCGAGAAACGCGACGAAAATCCACTCGGTTATATTGCGACTAGGGAATAGCCAACCTTTTCGCTTCCCTCTCCCTCTCTCGCTCCCTCACTTGCTCTCTTGTTCTCTCTACCCGTCGCAGCAATTATTCAAAATAATTTTATGCATATAGTGGGGCTGTAATAAGATTCGAAGAAAGGATCTCGGTACATTATTATTCTCTGCTCGCGTGTTTTGCTTTGCGGGTCAACCGGTTTTATAATTTACCAACTATAAACGAGTCAAACGGCATTATATGAGAAATAAAATTCTTTTATAAACAAGTTTAATTTTACCATCAATGTAAATACTTATGAATTTACTGCTGAATAATTAAAAGCTCATTTGATATGAAATATCGAATAAAATGCTATTTCATCCGTTATCTATCTCTACTTTAATAATTCTCATCTCGGCAACAAACGTATGAATAAATGGTACACATTAATGAAGCGTCAAAATATGGCACGAGAAGATTTTCAAGAAAATGACACGCGAGATTGAGTTTCAACAATTTTCATTCCGTTAATCCTGCAAAACTTTTGAGAGTTTGCAATAAAAAAGGTGTCAACAGGGGGAGAAGCATTCGTTAATAAGAGCTTAAGGAGGACTTTTCAATGACACGTGGTTGGGCGACGAAGTTGCAAAGCTGAGATGAAAGAAGAAGTAATGAATCGTAAAAACCATCGCGAATGTGTTCTCATTATAGCGATTATTTGCTTTTGCCCTTCGCCGACAGGTTGGGTCAATTTGACCCATATGTATCCAAGAATGAGAATAAAATGCGGAAATTCATATTTATGAGTTTTCGCGTGGGTTCCGGAATGCAATTTTCTCGCCTTCGCCGTCTACCATTTCTACATAAATTCGACGAACCTTTTTCGGGATTTTGGGGAAAAAAAATGTTCGACTTGCATTCATGGTGTAGATTCGTTAAAAAAAATGGAGAATCCATTTTCAGAACAATATTAATGCATATAAATATTAATGAATGGGGAAAGCTGTACGGAATTAATACAAAATAATGTAACACGTCTCTCGCCTTAATGAAAATACATATAGAGCTCGAATCGATTTGTATCTGACGTTGCAGAATTCGCTACAATAAAAAATGGACTCGCGATGACGAGGCAAAAAGCGAAGAACTCCGGGTGAATAAAAATGGTGAATAAAGGGTGAAGAGTCATTCATATATCCAGGGGCGAAGCCCCTGGATATATGAATAACATTTACGAAGCATTTATACGATTAAATAACTTCCGACATGAATCATAATGCGAACAGCATGCCATCAGATTAAATGCTTTTACGATTAAGAGTATTATTCGCCCATATAAATGGCAATCGTGTGACGACAATATTTCCTCAATAAATAAAAACAAAAACAAATATTCTTATGGATTCATTGATTTCTGTGTGTTTCTAGGAAAATCTTACCGAGCAATCGTTCATGTAACAAAAGTCACCGGAAGCTGCGGTAGGTACCCAAAGATGTTCGCCGCTGAGTGCATCGTTTCCCCAGTCAGGGGTAGAGCGAGGTTCCCGATGACCTCCGCCCGAACTGCCATCCTCCCGACGTCTGAAAACGGGGAAAAAAGTCTTTATCAAACTTGTTCCTAACTGAGGCCTACTAACGGGCGAAAAATGGATTATTTTCGGGAGATACCGACTAGGAATGCAATGGAAGGCGGAATCAGCATTTTCTTTGCAATAACATATAAAATCAATGATAACGAGGCCAAAGTAAAATTTGTGTGTTTTTGAATGTTCTTTAACGCAACATCCCTCTTGGAGGGAGCTCCACGAAACACTAAATATCCTATGCGACGCGAGAGCATGGAAGGGAACTGTGAAAATCTCTTCAGAAGTAGGATTTCAACTTTTTTTTTTTTTTGCTTCATCTGAGCTCTTTTGACGAATCGCCAGAAAACTTTCAAGGGTTCATCCGCATTTTACACGAAACTTTCGAGGTCTAACATTCAGAGCTGGTTTAATTGCATGAAAAAAAAAGAATTCTCCCAGGAATGAAAAACTTTAATTAACATTGTCTCTGCGTAATCTTCGTGCAGTTAATTTTGGCAACGGTCGTGAGCCAAGCAAAAGAGTATTTCGTTAGAGAAAAAAAAGTCTCACAGTCCTTGTGTGCATCCTGCATTTCACTATATCGTCGTTAAAGTATTTTCAAAAATTTGGCACTTGGCTAGTTCGTGTTGAGTGTAACTCCAAGTTTTTAAATTTGTTGCGTTTTCTTGCAAAAATGAAAAGAGAGGAATAGCAAGAAAAAGAAGGCTGCACGTTCCATCGAGGGTACAAGGGTCGAAATAAAGAAAAAAAAGTAGAGAAAAAAATAGAAAAGAAAGTCGAGGGCCTCTCGTCCTCGCGGAGAACTTTTCAGTACTTGCTTTTTAGGTGAAATGGAGATACAAGATTTGAAAAGGATGCAATAGAGGAAAGTTTGTTAAGGGAGAAAGTGGATGGAGAGAGTTAGAAAAAGAAAGAGAGAGGAAAAAATAGGGAGGGAGGGGCAGGGGCAGCCAGAGAGAGAGAGAGAGAGAGAGAGAGAGAGAGAGGCGAAAACTAGGAAAGAGCGAATGGTCGACGGCTGGCTCTTAAAAGCTCGCGAATAGATTTTAATAAGTAGGTCGTTGCGGTTGAGGGAACAGAGACATGAGCGAAAGAAAGAGAGAAGTGAGACAAATGAGAGAAAGCGAGAGATAATGAGAACGAGAGAAAGAGAAAGAATAAAGCTTGTAGGGGTTGAACAAGACATTCACGCTTGCTTTGTCACGATGAAAAAGAGCCTTTATTCCAACGACAAATTTTAACTTCAATTACGCAAATGGGCTTCTACATGCTAATTAACTGGTTCAATTGACTGCTTTCCTTCCTCGTTCCCATCCTCGCCTACGTCGCTCTATTTATATATTAAACATTTTTACCAACTACCCTCACATCGCGATCCCCGAAACATCAAAAAGCTTTTCAATTTCCTTCATTCTCTTTTTTCCATCGCTATTAAACAAATAAAACAATTTCAAGACCCAAAGCCTCGTGCTCGATCGTTTTGCATGGTTTTTTTGCAGTGATGAAAAAAAATTATACATCGCGAATAAGAGCACGAATTTCGAAAACAAAATCAAAACCGTTTCGTCCATCGAAACAGAAAGAAAAGCGGAAAAAAAGACGATTGTTGAAATCGAATTCAATTGAACTGTGCACACGTGTCGTTCGTATTCCTTTGGCCTAGATGTCGATGGTACTCTTTCGAGACTCGTTCAGTTTCGTGAAGAGCCACGAGCCAATGAGAAAGAATGCCACGATCTTTGCCACTCCATTTACATACAGGCGTTTGCAAAAACTCAGCCATGCACGAGTGTTGATCGAATTAAATGGTAAAATTCCAAAGAATGAAATTCACGATCGAACGATACGAAACAAAAATGTCAACGATGTCTCTGATGCTATCCAGTGAAATACAAATTCGATAATTTACGTTAAGAAGAAACATGGTCAACGGGTACTAAAGGATGCGAAATTTCGGGGGGATAAATAAAAAATGGTCGGCGTCCCGGAGCGGGAATGTGGCTGACGTGGCTGCTCATGAAGAAATGGAAGAAGAATCGAAATTGAGGGAAGATCGAACGAAAATAGAATTGGCTCGAGGCTTGCATCGATTGGCCGTTCCATTAAAGTTTCACGAGACGTGAGTAAGGGATGAACGAGTATGGATTTTATAAAATCGTGGGGCGCCGTTGAATTATAAAATCTTTGTATTTCGTGGCGGCGTTCTTCAAAGGATAATGACGACAACGACGTTGTTTGTTTTCACCGACGTCAATGGGGTTATAATTCATAAAGAAATATTTTATTGCGAGAAATAGAAAATCCGAGAAGAATGAAGAAAATAAATGGCTTTTCCGATTCGATTGGACTGCAACCCATTTCGTTCGTAATACTGAAAAGTTCATGCAAAACTCGAGAAGGAATATAATTCTTAAAAAGTGAAAAAATAGAAGATCGATCGTTGTTAAAGAAAAAATGGGAAGAAAAAAAAGAAGAAAAAACCGTAACGACGAGGACGACACAAACATGCAACACGCAAATAATCCTGACGTACCCACCCTCTGGAAGGACGTGTTTCGTTGGGGGGTAGAAGGGCGGTATATCTGGTTTGTGCCTCGGTGGGTAGAACAATGTCGACGCTTTTTGATCTGACGCTTTGTTGTGGAACGTTGAGCGAGTCGGAATCGCCAGTGACGCCGATGCCTCCGGCGTTCTTACCATTTTTATTATTGTTGAAGCAAGAATCAACGGAAGCGGCACGATCTCGTTTGAGCTCAGGGACAGTGAGGAAAATATCACGAACGACGAGTCTCGTTTTGTTCTCGTCGAGATGATGGAGATGAGATTGACGAGAATGATCGGGTGGTGAATTGAGGGAGCTGTTGTGCGACCTGGACGAGGCGGCATCGTCTTCGTAGTCGTTAATATGTGGGAGGTCTTCATCGTCGATGACATTGTGACCACGAATTGCTGGTAGTTCGGGAGGAAACGAGGTCAGTGCCTCCTGACGCGAAAGCCTCGGCGAGGCGACGGATCTTCTTCTCTGTTGTCTGTCACAGGAAACGAAGTCGTATTGCCTGACCTCGGTGCCGTCCGAACTACCGGTATCGAGATCAACGTTCGATCTCTCGTAGCACTGATAATTATTCGTGCTCAAGGTCACTCGGATTTCAGGACTGCCGCCACCGCGTTTTTTATTGTCATCTTCGTCGCCGGACGGTGACCAGTTGCGGTTTGAAACTTTAGGGATATCGCTGTCATCCTCGTGACCGGAGGCTTGTCGGGATACAATGTCGCCGAGGTCAAGGTCGTCCTCGTACTCCTCGTCATCATCGTCATCCGCAAAGTCATCATCGTTTCGTCCCCGGCAAGCGATACCGTATTTGTAGCCTCTGTAATCATTATTTTCCGTCTTATCGTCAACCCCGTGCTCTTCATCGTCGTCGGCGTCGTTGTCGTCGTCGTCGTCGTCGTTGTCGTCGTCGTCCTCGTCGTCGTCGTCGTTATTATCGTTCTCTCCGTCCTCGTCCTCATCCTGCTTTCTCAAATAAAGATTTTTGTACTCTTCGACACAGGCGCAATGATAACATCCTGACAATTGGATAAGAGGCGTTTCGCGTTCGAATTTGTTACGGGAAGATCCTGAGAATCCCGTTGACCGACCCATCGAGGACAATTGTTTGTGATGCTGCGAGGCCGCTGACGTATTAATGCCCGTACCGAGCAACGAATTCCTCTCGCAAACGTCGAAACTCTTGGATCTTTGGCCACTTTGTAATTGCGGCACGCGTAATGTCGTTGCCATTCGAGATTTAACCTCGTGAGAGGAACGACCTGGTGAACAAGACGAGGACGAGGATGATGTCGTTCTCGTTGTACACGCCGATGATTTAGCCTCACGGTTTGAGGTCTGCAAGTCTTTAACGTCATGACGCTTCGCCTCCAATTGGATCTCGTCGAAAGAGGCTGAACGCACTTGTTTTGGCACTTCGAGGCTCGATTGCGACTTCATTTCCGCACCAGTCGGCGTCCGCGACCTCTTGAAGGTCGAACGCAGCCTCTGCATTATCTCCCGAGCTAGGCTATCTTCCTGACGTCTTCTCCACGTCGTTTTTACGGAGCGGCCAACCTGCGCGGCCTCTTTTTCGTTCCCGATTCTTTTCGTTTCTCTCGTTTCTCTTTATTTCTCTCGCAAGATCGCTCTTTCGAGTCCGATTCTTTTTCCACTTTTTCCGGCTCAGATCAATGACCTTGGCTACGATCGGTAATTGATTGTCAATTATTTTTGTCCTACTTCTCTTCCGCTGCTCGCTTTCTTCCTTTTTCTTATTCTCTTTTTCCTCCTCCACTTCTTCTTCTTCTTCTTCTTCTTCTTCTTCTTCTTCTTCTTCTTCTTCCTCGATCTCTTCGACGATCCTCCCGACCTCGGTTACCCGCGTAAACGGTTTGATCGGCGTTAATAGCTCCAAAACTATAGACTCAAGATCGAGGCCTGTTAGCTCGATCGTTCTCGTTTTGCTTCTGCTCTTAATCGCACTCGTCAAAATAATCGAGTCTGCTTTTTTGCCTCTCTGACGAAAGTTGCACCCTTCCCTAGCCACCCTCTCGTTAGCTGCCGATCTGCAGCCCATCCTAAATTGCCTTCAGGCAACTGGCTCGTGGCTCACCACCCGACAACAAGAGCCTCGAGATTCTCCCAATTCTCACTTCTGTCGTTCCGCAGATCGTGCTCTTTGGCACACTGCGTCCGAAGTTATTCCAATATTTCAATTCGGCGCTCACCACATTATCCTCATTTTTCATAATTACGTTACAACTGCTTTTCCCCAAGGGTTCCTTTCTCCTGGCACTCGTCGACGATCGTTCCATCGACACTCGTCTACGCACTTTTTTCTCTCTTATTATTCATTTATTCTTTCGTTTTGTGCCCCTCCTCGTTTTCCACTCTCGATGAATACGTTCGGTTCCCGAGACTTCGATTTGTCGATAAAATATTTACGGCCGGAAATTGCCAGGGACCGAGTGCACGATTCCCCCTTCTTTTTTTTATACCTTTTGGATATTCCATATGTGTCTACTGCTTCGTATCTGCTTGAAACCGGAAAGTCAAAAATATCTCAATCATCGGAATTATTTAACTTTCACCGCCCCGACCCTTTGTCATCCCCTTTTCCAATGCATCATTCGAGAACTTCGCAGTGGATATACTAGGACGTGATTTCGTAATATTTTGATATGTCATTTAAAAATCATGTTGACCTTTTCAACCGGATGTTGAGTCGTTGAATTTTAATTTTAAAACTCTCACGAGTATTTATCTGGGACTCCCTATAGGATTTTTCCCTTTTCTGCGGCTTATATAATAAGCCCCGCAATCCTCCAATCATAACCTCCGACAAGATTCTCTGGGAAGCAGTCCATAGCCTGTAGCCTGGTAAACACTCTGATTGCCCGATAATAGTTCATTTACTCTGACGTTAATAATAACCCATGGAGATATGCGATGAGGATAATTATGAGAATGACTCTCACGTAATCTCGATGTTCCGATGAGGAGGCTCAATTAAATGCGCTAATTATTCCATCATTAACTCATCCACGATCGCAGACGGAATTCAACGTTAGTTTTCGAGTGCTGGAAAAAAGTTATTCATGCAAGAGCGAGCGATCGAAATGAAAATCATTTTTTTCCCAATGAAAAGGATAAATTATTGCAAAAAGCCTCTGTAATCGCCTTCATCCCGAACGAAAACTCCGGAGAGTTGAAATTTCGAGCACCCCGTAGAAATTTCTACAGCCGAATATCGCTTGTGAGTGAGTTGTTATCAAAATCTTTATTCGCACAGCCGCGAGATAGGCTTGAAAAATAAAAATAAAAATCCGTGCAAAAAGCGAGTCCTGAGTTTCATCTGAAAACGGTGGCTGTGAGCACGTTTCGCCTTCTACCAAAATAACTCGAGTTTTCTCACCCCTCTCGCAATGATATTTTTTCACAACTCAGCTATTGATTTGGGAAAAACACAAAACATTTATCCACGTTGACGTATGTATGATGTGTGTTAATGTGTATGTATGTGGCGTAAGGGAATGTATAAAAATACCGAGCATCTAAAACGCGAGAGAATTACTAACGTGATGAGAATTAAAAATGAAAGTGGATGCCACGCTCCTCGTCTGTCGAGGGTGCGCATCTGATAACCCCACGAATTTCCGTTTACAAAAATTCAGCCTAATTGATAATTCTTTTTTTTTTTTCTTATCTCGATCGATTCCCATTCCGAGCTATTTCGAAGCAACCGAAAAACCTGCAATTATTATTATTGTGTATGCGGAAGAGGATGAGCCTGTGGTAATTAGTTAATTGCTATGAATTAGAAGGACCTTGCGTGCGATGGAAAAGAACCTTTATGTCGTCTTCTATGTATAGGCGTGAACTTTGACCCTCCCTCGTATCATACGAATATGTGTGAGTTCGTGAGCTTCGGAAGAGACTATATAGCAACGAAGAATTGTCGGATCTTTATCGTTGTACGAGACGACGAGTACCAGAAGACAACAACACTGTTTAAACCGCTGGAATAATTCATCCTTTTTTTACTTTTCTTATTATTGCATTACAAGTCTCCGACCTCTCGTCCATCTAAAGCCAAACGTTTTACACTGCGTTCGTATTCGGTAATGAGCCTTTGTCAGAAATCCCAATGTCCCATCGTGGACAACTGTAAAATGGAGATTCAGAGCTCGGAGAACTTTTTACACATCTAATTAATTCAATTTCACGAAAATTCATTTGGCTAGAGAGAAAGAGAGAGCGAGAGAGAGAGAGAGAGAGAGAGATAGGGTTTCAGCTCTTTTTTCACTTTGAACGAATAAACTAAACGTAACTCAGTCTGGCTCGGGGTCAAAAAGCTTTTATATTAGTTCATTCCATTACTCGAAAAGTTTCGTGTCGATTGTTTCGCCAAGTTATGGGGCGCGAGAGCACTTATCGATTTCTTGTTGATCGTGAGGTGAGTTCTAATTTCTATGGAAATTTTGTAACGAAAGGGAGCCGGTATACTATTTCGTTTATTTCGTGACTATTGCCCGAGGTCGTGAATCGTCAGTTCGAGTTGTTAAAATCGTTTTCTGCGTCTTTCTGGTTTGAGGGAAGCTCAGTAAAGTTTATCGTCGAAGATGAGAAGTTCCGGTGACTCGAATCGTCCGAGAAGACTTAATGATCGGAGATCTTGATGGTGCAAAAAGATTTGTACACCTCTTCACACGGTCCATTGACCCTGCGAGCATAGGAATATCATCCCTTATCAGCAATCGCTGTTATTTTTCCTATACGGTGAAAAATAATCCCCAACACTTGGAAGATCCACGAACCCTTGCCCTTTGATGCCTGGTCAACTTTGTTCACCCTTGAACCGCTTCAGATCGGATACTTGAGAAGAAAAAAGAAACGCAGCCGTCAAGGCCAAAGCACCGGTTCAGCATGAAAGGAACGAGCCCATGTCCGGTCCAGGATATAAAATAAATATAATAACGGTAACGATATTTCAAGAATGCGATAAAAAGTGTAGAATGAAGGAGGCAGAAGGTGGTTTTATAGAGGTCGTGAGGGCAACGTTGATCCCGGGAAGTTCAACACGATCGAATAGCGACGTTGTAGAGCAAAAGTACAGCATGGAGGAGATACGAGCAAGGGAGAAAGGGAAAAGGAGAAAGAGAGAGAGAGAGAGAGAGAGAGAGAGAGAGAGACCGTAACTTAATTTCCCACCCTCTCTTTCACTTTTATCTCTCCCTCTCTTTTTCTCTCCTTTTCATTTCCACTCTTTCTTCCTCTTCGTTATTTTTTTCCCGTGCCTTTGAGGATGATAGCTTATTGGCCCATGCACACTCGTCCTTAAGAAAAACACTGGAAAAAATCAAGCTCCGAGAGGCTTCCCATTTGCACGAGAAGATAAAATACTCCCAAAATATAAAAATTACCACGTCCGACTATTTGTCTCTCTTTCCCTTTTGTTTTCCTTATTATTATTATTTTCCCTGTACGACATAGACTGCCAATCCATTAGAGATTAATAAATATTCGGATTTGACAACGAACTTGAGCCTCCCCATGGCTAATAGCTTTCGAGATTCGGTCGTGCGACTAAAGCTGCTTATTTGTGCAAGCTCCCTGTCAGTCTCATTTGTCCCTAAAGCGACCAGTCCGTTTGGTCAGACACAAGAAATAAAAACACGAATCCAAGAAAGCAGCTCGATCATTTCGACGTAATTGTGCTGCTTGGGCAATTATGAAAGAAAAATAACCACACGTTTTTCTCAGGTGCTTTTTGTACTTCCCCCTCTCGTATTTTTGAGGGAATCAGGGGTGGTGGAGAGAATGGGGGACGATGATTCTCTAGAGTCTTTTATGACGGTGTCAATGCATTTAGTCGCACGAGGCTGTTTATATCGAGCCGGTATTCTCGAGAGGCAGTTATGGAGTCGACGCCCTTTGACGTATACGAAAACAACCCTCTGTGCGAGTTAGACCGGTCAACAATTCCATTTTTTTCTCCCATTCCTTCCCCACCGAAAAACAGAAAATTAAAACGTAGTTTTTCTTTTTCAATTAACTAAAAAAAGCATCGATTCGATAATTTTCAAACAGACTTTTTTCTCTCGAATTCAATGTCGGAGAACGAAGGTGGGAACCCTGTTATCGTGTGTCCCCGTGTATCTTTAATGACGAGAGAATTAATAGTTAATTATATATTGCTTCGTTGATGAAATCAATCATCAACCACAATTCGTCGAAATTCACACAAGAAAAAACATTTTATTGATTTTTCTACGACTCTCATTAATATTATTTGACAATTGTCAAATATTAATATGATTAATTGAACTGTTGTTACTTTGGTTGTTCGATTATTTGACAATCATTTTGGTGTTGGTGGAAAACGAAAACCGGCCTTATCTCGGCTCATTCTTTGCGGTTGTTATTATTATTATGATTTGGTAATTGTTTGTTATTCTGCGATACCGAAAATGAAAACGGTCTGAACGAATTATTTCGCGAGAGGAAGAACGAGGTTCTTCGGCTTCGAGATAGCAGAGTGGACTAGCCGCTCCAGGTGATGAACGAAGAGGGGATTTCGTCGTGGAGGCTCGCCGCTGATACGGCTGCTGCCTCCTTCGGCCTCTCGAACGGTAGAGGGGCGCTGGTTACGAGTAGGGGTAGCTTTTTCGCGATGGAGGGGTTGCACGTGTATATAGCAAGATATAGATATTTGTGGAGGTTCGTGCGTGTGGGTAGACTGCTCCACGACCCTTGTAGGCACACGCGACCTTCCTGGCGATCGAGAGAGGGTAAAAGAGCGAGAGAGGGCGGCGTGAGCGACGGAGGGAGTGCGGAAAAGAGGCAGAAAAGAGTAGTTTTAGTGATGTTGATATTACTAGTTTAAAGAGGATATTTTTTCCTGTCATATCGTCGATTTCCTCTTCTACGTGATTCCGGCTTGTCTGCACAATTATTTTCTCAATAATTCCCGCTTTTTTTTCACTCCCTCTTACAACAAAATTAAATACACTAGGATAAAAAGAAAATGATATCGTTGATGCAACGATGTTCCTGTTTGTGAAAAAATTAAGATTCGATTTATTTAAAATACAATATTCCCCTAAAAATCGTATTTAGATTGGCTGACAGTCCCGTGGCGATTGTTGCGAAACATTGCCTTGACCAATATGGCGCGATTATATTCACCCTGTACATATTTTTATTTCTTTCCTGCATAATTTTATTTCAAGCCATCCATGTCGAACTGGCGTCGGATATAAATGCAAATAATATACAGCAGCATTCCAGGAAAATGATTCAACACCCCGAAAGCCACCCCCTACTGCTCTTTCAACCTCCCCGAGCGTTATCCCGCAAGATTCAAAGAAGCTTTTGTATACCTGGAAATGATAAATCCATATACTAGAAATATAGGAAGCTGTGGAATCCGCATACGTCCGTTTCGGAGTCACATCAACCCTCTCAAATTCAGCCCCTGCTTTAGTATCCTACGCGTTTGACCTCCAGCCACTTCAAGAACCTCGGCAACAAGGGTGCCAGCAAATTTTCATACCAAAACGTTACTCAGACGTGTCTTATCGCCATATGTGTGAAAAAAAAACTTGTGTGCCAAAAGCCATCCTTAAACTTTGATCGGAAAACGTCCCCGTGCGAGTTTCCCCAGTCAATCGCATAAAATTCCGTAAACCAAAAATTCGAACGTAAATAACAAACATAAATACAAAAATGTGCGCTTAAATACATGGAAGCAATATGCACGATGTCCATGGGAAAAAAAAGACATCAAATACATTTGCGTATACGTGGTGAAAGAAAATTTTGTTTTTCTTTTTTTTTTTCGTAAGAATCGAGGGGATCAATTTCACCATCGAAGGGTTGAGCATCTTCCTAAATTCACACGACCTGCCGAGGGGTTGCCTTGCCAAAACGACCCGGAATAACATATCTACATATTTCTATATCTGTATATTTATGTAACATATATCTCCAGAATATATATAGGGTAGTTACCCTCACGGTACAAATGTACCTGCGCAGTATATCCGTCTATATTCAACAGGGGCGCCTATGTGCTCGGCTTTTACGTCGAGTTCAACCGGAATTTCGTTATACCGTGCTTGCATGTGTTCCTTACGATCGTGGCATGCGCACACGGACCTAGACTACTTGCAGAAATACCAGCAAACGTGTACAAGGCATTTAGTGTTGAACGATCGATGTTTTTTTTTTTCCTTTTCTCTGAAAAATATCGGAAAACGTTTTGGCTATTTCGAGAAAAAAAAAACATACGAACGCGGTCTCTGACTTTTTGGACGAACATTTCTCAGCTGAGGAATGTTCTTCTTTAATTTTTTACTTCCAGAAGCAGCTCACGCCCGGCAGGCACTTAATGATTGTCGCTAATTAATTAATCATGCAGAAACGCTTCGTCATTGAGCGAACTAGTCGAGCCATTTGTTACACCAAATCGAAAGGTTTAATGAATAAATCGCATCTTTTTGCACATCGGAGCAAAAACTTGTCATCGTATTTTTAGATAAATATCAAGTTGGCTAGAAAATACATGATTCAGGAATTTATCTATGATTAGACGTCGTCTGCTTCCCACCACATTCTTCACCAACGAGCCAGGCTTCGGAGCCTCGATTTTTGCGAGGTTTTTCGTAGTAAGTTTCGAGTAATATTGCAGTTTGTCTTCTTAACAATTCTCAAAAGTGCAGCCGCCGTTGATTTCGCACAGTTGAGACGAAAAATTGTCCAATTTAATGGAAATTTCGTTTCCCTTTCGGGATTTCGCTTACCGGAAACTCATTAATTCAAAAAATTCGCATTTCCGCAACAACAAAAAATCTTAGCAATGATCGAGACATTGTGCGTGTGAAATACGTGAAGGTGATTATAGGTTTGCGTATACGGACGTACGTACAAAATAGAAGGAGGGTTGACCGTGTATTTATGCAAACGAATGCCCGATCGGTCGTTATATCCATGTTCGCTCGTATAATTCGTATGGAGATTTTTTCGTATCCATTTTTGCCGCCTACGTAACATACCACCCATGGGCATGACCCCCGTAGTGCCACCGTGCAACAGCAGCACAGGTCATATTGCTTTTTTCCCGTTTCCGAGCCGCGAGGGAGAAGCAGAAAAACTTGCAACGCGAACCTCTCTCTTCGTTGCTTCATATACAATTGCGCAAGTAAAAAAAAATTTCGTATGCAGCAAGTTATGCAATTATGCGAGCGTTGCAACGTCGTTGAATAATGTCGCATTATGACACATTTCTCGCATCGAAGTTATTATCTCGCACTTTAATCAAATAATCGTTTTTCAACAAAACTTTATTTTCATTCAAAGATTTAGAAAAAAGTGGAGTTTGTTTATCGTTGATGTGCAGGATATCGCTGATTATGATTGTTACAACCGAAGAAATAAAGTACAAATATGTACCGAGTCGAGAAACAGCAGAGGAATGCAGTAAAAAAACGGGGAGAAAAATATAGCTCAATCAAGCTTCCCCTTTTGCGTACACATTTCTACTCAAATAATATTCGAACGACCACGTATTATGGAAAAAAAACAAACGTATAACATAATCATCGATGCCCCTCTTCGAGCCTCTTCGGTACTAACTACTTTTTTATTAAAAAACACGCGTCAACATTTTATGCCGGCCGGGAGCAACTTTTTTGTTTGTTTTTCTTCCGAATTATTTCGCTTCTCATTTCATTAGTTCAAGCAGTTGATCATTTTCCTATAAATAGCTCGAGCAGTTTCCACACGGATTTCTTCGGAAAGAGCGAATTATCGGTTGACGAATTTATTGGAATGGAAAATGGAATAAAAAGCCGAGCGAGTACATAGATGTGTTGAATTTTCCGAAAAGTGTCGCTTTTGGTTCAAGCAACTTCGAAGTTTTTCTTGAAAGATCGAAAAAAAAATGTTTTCCTATATTTTTTAATCGAAATGCTGATTTGCGTTGAGAAATTGAAATTTGACTGGAAATGAAAAGTTTTCGTGAAAATTCTGAGAGCTTTGTAAACGTCGAAACGTTTTTCCGAGTTTGCAAAAAAAATAAATGAAAACCAAAAAAACATGAGTCATTTTACAATGAGAATCACAGAGGAGTTTTGTGTTCTTGCATTTACTTGTGATAGCGATGCAGAGCTGAAAGAAAATCGACAGTTTGCAAATACGAAATAAAAAAAGAACAATTATGGCTTCGTATTCATGGATTCTCGCATGACGCTCACATTCCATCCGAATCCTCGGGTTTCGGGTCTTCGCGGCATCGCAAATTCGTTCCCTCCAAGAAATGGACCCGATGTCCTAGTCCCAGTGACAATCCGAGTAACCTACAATGCACACGAGAGAAAGCGGTATGGTAGGTTCGTCTATTTTTTATATTTTTTTGTTGCTTTTAACTACAGGAAAAAGAATAATTTTTCGTCACATGGTGATAAAAACCAATGGAAACAGGAGATCGATAACGAAAAGATCCAATAAAATCAAAGCTTCATCGATTTTTGTGTCAAAAACTAAAAAAAATAAAAAAATAATCACACTCATTTGCATAGAATCAAAAAAATCATGACGATGGAACTTTGTATCGTTATCAATCTCGGTAAAGAAGGTCCGACAGAATTGGAGAAGGAGGAAAAATTGAGTGCGAGTGTAACGACGATAATTGAAAAAAAAAAAAGAAAAATAAGAAGACGGAAACGAGGACACAGTGAGAGAGGAAAATAAATTTCTCTCGTGCGCATTGAAGGTTTTGCGAATCTTACAGAGACATTCATTTCATTTTACTTTATACGCATATAGACATAAATATATATATATATATGATTTGTGCTATTATTATTGTTATTGTTGTTTGGGAACTGTACAAGAGTAATTAGCAATCTCGTCAAACAGCGATAATGACAACGAAGTCCAGAATCAATGAGATTATTTATGCAAAGCATACGAGCGAGACTGACAAGAATACGATTACCGTTCAAATTCGAAGGAACTTGTCTAGTTTCTGCGTTCGAGAACCCAGGCAGCTTTTACCCAGCATTATTTGTTTGATAGCGTTGAATATAGCACGTACTATGCTTGCACTTGAAAAGTCCAGCTTTCGACGCAATTGCTCGAATGAATAAAATAAAAAAGAGAGAGCACAGTATAGAGGGTAAAAAGACCATGTGTACATGAACCTACAAAATTTGTTGAAGTCCGTGTCCAACATCTACAGGGTGAGTTGGAAATGAGATTCGGAAAAAAAAAGTTTTTGGATATTCGTGTATCTGATTAACTCGAAATTCATCATTTCTTTATTTTTTCAAACAAAAACCAGCTTTCGGAAAATTCTGAAAAAATTCTCCAATACTCTTTGAAGTATATTGAGCTTGTAAAAAAATTAGCATTCCGATGTTCGCGGTAGCTTAGTAGTAATTACACTTTTCCTTGAAAAAGTCTCGGATTCGTCTGGTCATTCCTACGTGGTATTTGTGCAATTGACAATTAACGGTTTTCTATATTATTTTAACGTTCCTTAATGTTCATGGCCCAACGGAGAAACAAAAACCTGGAATTTGTTGTTAAAAACTGGGCCAACACCGAAGAAAAATCTCCAAATGGCCAGTTCGCTGGATTTACAGATTCTAATTCGTACGTATCTCGAACACGATAAATCTGGAGACTCTGGAGACTTGTCAACGCAGAGACCACAAACAACGAAGGTGGTGTGTGCTTCAGAATGTAATTTTCGGGACATCCGGTATATGCTTTTATACTAATACAAACACACGATTTCTACCCTCTCTCAGGCAATCTCTCTCTTTTTTTTTAGCATACATGTATATTCAGTGACCCTGCTGTACTTTTGTGTATGGCAATATCAACATATGTGTGTGTTTGTATAAATATAATATATGGTATGTAAATATAGAAAGAAAAAAATACAGCTGGATCACTGTGTACACAAATCTTGGAAGCGAAAAAAAATTGAGTATTTACGAATTCGTGACGTTCTACTTTCGGTGTTTTTTGTCTGCTCTTCTCAAATATATAAAAGCTAGAGCGACCATTAGTCGAAAATGGAACACAGAGAGATCCAAGGACATCACTACACACCCAAATTGCGCTCGTCAACAATTTGCAAAACCAGTTTTTCATTCAAATTTGAGCAATAAAAACAAATTAAATTAAAAATGTAATCGTGTTGATCATTTTCATCGTTTTTCAACGATTCAAAGGGCATTTGGGATGCAGACACGAAAAACGACGTATTTTATTATTGCCGAGAAAATAATCGAAGTTGCAGCGAAATATTGAACGAAGGACATTCGTATTTGTCTCATTGAAACGATATTTTTTTCAAGCAATTTTGTTTCGTGTTGGGTCAACAAAAATCGACGTCAATTCAATGAATTATGAACGCGAGTGGGAAGATGAAAATTTCTCCTATGAATTGTAAATATTCCCTCGTTAAGTTGACGAAAATTCATGAATCCGTGAACCTTGGATCTGACGTTTTCTATTTTTCCGAGTAATTAACACGATATCATAGATATCTCGTGTGGCACGAGCATGACCTGCATTTTTCATGAGTGTTTCGATCCTGGTCACGCTTGCGAGGATTTTATGCTGGTTTGGGGCGCTCGAAACTCGAGAAATCGCAAAATCCTTTAATTCCCAGCAAATAAATCGAATTTGTAATGGATAAATCTGACCAGACAATTTCCTTCAGCCATTGTCGCGATTTCAATTCTATTTACGTTTGACAAAGGAGTCTGGATATTAAACGAGTCGGAAAAAGTTTGCGACGTTGAGATACAAAAAATATATATATTTGGCCCATGAATTATTCAGAGAATTGCGGAAATCATGGTATTTTTTTGTGTCGATTGAGCTTTTGGGTCGCGAGAGACAATCGTTGTATTGTTCAGACAAAATATTGAATAATAATTATGAGTTGTGCCGAATAAAAAACAGAATTTCATTGCATTTAAACGATGCAAACTCGAAAAATAGTTCCGGATACTAGAAAATTGATCAGTGGTGTATACGAAACGATGAATCGTTCCGCTTTTCTAAACTTGGAACTTTTACGTAGTCCAGAGATTTTTGTTCCGGTGACCTCTCCTTGCCCCAACGAGTTTTTCCTCTATTATTAGAGCTCGGTAAACGCGTCATTCGATTATCAATAAATGATAATTATTCGGTCCAATTGGTGACGTTAACAAACGAACGCATATTTGTGTGGAAAAAATAGGCAGCAAAAGGAGCCATTGTTGTTGGACTGCAATTTTCATCATTATCTTATCATCCCATCATTTATCTGACATTGACTTTTTTATGACGAAAATTAATCATTTCGTCAGCTGGTATTTCTAACGAAAAATGAAATGGAAATATCTTGACGATGACTATTTTAATTGATTAAAATTAATTCAAATTATAAATTGATTTTATTATTATTTTGCGTATTTTAATGAATGAAAAACCAAGCAATTGCGAAATATTTGCAAAGCTTCAGATTGTCCCATTTGTTTTACAATAAAATCTATAATTGGCTGTGTCCTGTGTACACAATTCAGTATTTTCGGCGACGAATCGATCGTGTCTCAATCGGAGAATTCTCCTAAAGTCGTTATGCACGAAATGCTCAGTATTTCCAATGGGAATCGATGACGCATTCAGCAAATCATAAATATTCCGATTTTTTCCAATTTTTCATTCTGGTCTCAGAGGAAAATATGCATATGAGGACGTCACGGAATAATGGACGTCAAAAATTACTGGTTTTCGCGACGAGTCAAGGCTGCGAAGCGAGTAATTAAGTGAATGGAGGAAAGAAAGAGTCGTGCATAATATACGCAGAAGAACGTTAAGGAAACCGTGAGTTTCGATACAGAAATGAAAAAAAAAAAAAATTAAATAGCGAAGCTGCCGTTGGGATTGTTTACGAAAACAGTTTTTATCTTGATGTTTTCGAGCGAAAACCATGATGAAGAACGGCTGAGTAAGGATGACTCGATTCGATATTAATCGATCGATAGTAACCTGGCGAAGAGCAAGAAAAATAAAAGCACGGTCCATTGCGCCTGGCCCTGGAGAACGTGGAAAAAGTCTCGAAACGTAATTCGTCGAGACTGAACGTCGTATTTCATAAAAACTCACGTGGGTTTGCGCTGAAGGCCACAGGATATTTCGATCGATCGATAAACCGGTTTAATATCGCATGAAAATTCGGTCAACACTGTCGCGACGTAGGTCCGTTTTCGTGGATATTGTTCCATGCACTTTAGCCAAGGTAACCACTCGATTCTCATTTTTATCAATTTTTATAAAGCAAAGTCTCTTTTTAGCCTCTCTCGATCTTGCCACGATTTTTGTCACAATTATTCCGAATGGATACAATTCCATCGACGCGTAATTTCAACTAAATCCTTCGCATTTTTTCATTATTTTTCATGAACGTCATTATAATTATAGTAAAAGAGATAGAATCGACTGATAAGATCGCGCGTGTGACGGCCCCTAAGAGGAAGCGTTACAATAATAATCGATAGACCAAACGAATAATAAAACGCTTCGAGATATGAACCACGAGTCTCCGTTCATCGCCGGAAAAACTTTTTCGTCCATATAGAAAAAGAAATCCCTGACGTACGAACGAAATTTTTCGTCAGAGTGAAGCAAACACGTTGAATAATCGATTGGAGGAACGAAATGGAAACAAAGGCAAAGAAACCGAATTTATGGAAATAAAAGACATCAATTTCCTCTCGTGAACAACGAGATTTCTGGTTGGGTTGATAATTCCACGATAAAGTATAGCGTAGTTTGTGAAAAAGATTGAAAAACTTTGTGTGGATTGTTCCAGTTTGTAAGCGAGGGAAGTGAACGCTCGCAAATATGACTCTGCACTCGATACACTGATTTTCGCGTGTGAATTCAGTGATGTAATAAAATGGAGAAAACTTCACGAATTACACTTCCGGCAGGGCTTTCGAGGTGAGCGTCGCCGAGGAACGTGTGAACACGCAAACAGTTGCGATTAGGAGTAAACCGAACGAGAGACTTGTGTAGACTCACCGAATGTCAAGGAGTTTATAGGCGCTGATGAGCGCGGACGGGATCAGAGAGTGAGAGGAAAAATATAAACGAACGTGAAGTCGATA
>JAPYYS010001515.1:0-28045 GCA_030522525.1 Campopleginae sp. 14b
GCTCCTCCAACAAATGTCTTTGCTGCTGTAACACACTTTGTTGCTGTTCGAGGAACATTTGTGTGCATGCTACGGGAGCAAAAGTTCTTTGCTCCTGCAGCAGATCACATTTGACATAAAACTTTGGTTGGAGCAGCAAAGAAAATTTGTTGTCACTATATTAAGAAAGAAAATTTGTACCAGTAGCGTGGTGTACGCTATCGTAACGCAAAATTTTCTCTCCCTGCATGAAATCAGTTTTTGTTGCATTCCAATGATGTGAACTTGAGCATCGTTTTAATTAGTTCTCAAATTGGCTAATTAAAAAATCGTCCAACTTGATTAAACTCTGGGCAGTCGATGCCCAGGTCTCTCCAAGGTTTCGGTACAATGGCCCTTTTTGTTACGAGCAGCTCGTGTGAAAGTATGCGTTTTAAAACACTGGATGAATATATATACGAAAATCTCCACGGAGTATAACCACGAGAGACCCTAAAAGCATATACTCCTCTCGAACTCTGTTTGCGGTTTATGCCCATAACCGTGTTGACGGTCGCCGCATTAATGGCATCGCAAAATTTTCCGGTACACGTCCCTCTGGCGTTCGACACCAACCCACACATTTATATAACTATATCGGCTCTTCATATGTGTTGGATTCCCCCATAAATAACACAAAGTAATGAAATTCGATGATTCAAGTTTCCGATGTCGACTGAGTTGACGAGGCCCCCGCTCTCCATATTTCGTCTCATAGAACTCCAGGGAAAATGATAAAAATGATTGCGAACTTAATTTTAACAAAATCCGGTGCAATTACGATGTTTTATCGATAATTATCGATCGAACGTCGTTAAGTATCAATTTATTCAAAATACTCGAGTTATCATCAAATTATAATGCAGCAACGTTGCTGCATCATAATTTGCGTTGCATTCCAACGATGCAACGAAATTTCGATGATTTATTGACTACCAGCTTGTTCCGGTCAAGCCAAAAGCTTTATTATCGAATCCATCCGTATGAATTGTTAATTGTCGTAGTAGCACGTGCCAAAAGTGAAGTTTATAAAAGCTCCAGCGAATGAGGATGCACGTGCTGGTGTGTTTTACCTCCGAAGGCTTTTTTCTGGCACGAGAGCCACGAGCTGGAGTGAGTGGGCGTCGATGTAAATATAGAAATGTATGTTGTGCGTTGTGAACGAGGAATACAAACGTTCTGAGACGAATATGTCTCCATGTACCGCCGCGTTTACTCTTTATTTTCTTTTTTTCTCTGCCCCTCTCCTCCTCGCTTCTCATAGCGCGTTATGTCACGTTAATAACGTCTCCTAGAGTCTCCCCGAGTTATTCGCACGAGTTAAAGAGAATAACGCGAAAATACGGGGGCAGACGGAGAGGAGAACAAGAAACAAAGAGGGCGAGAGAAACTCGGAGGGTTGTGCGGGATGTGCATACTTTGAACCTCTAATTAATGATAGAGCAGTGCACGCGAGTCAAGAGAACCACCAGCCAACCAGTCTAATTCTCTTTTGGCCCTTGAGCTAAGGGGAAAAACAAGAGAGCCCGAAAAACGAACAACTTGAGGCTAGCGAGCGAGAGAGAGAAGAAAATAAAAAGATATAGAGCAAAAAGAGAGAAAAATTGCCTTCCCCGAGTCCGCGTCGTTCTGGCTACTTGAATTTCGTCTCCTTTCGAGTCTCCCTAAGCGACCCAAGTCGCTATACTAAATTATCCCTCTGTACCATCCGTACACCCTAAATTTCCCAAGCATAATCCAACACGAGACTCTCTCAGGACCTTGAATCTAAAAGTGATGTCGTTATTAGTCGATCTACCCGTAAATCATAAAAAAAAACGTTTCATGTTCTTGTGGCTGAATAATTATCGTTCATGGCCAGGCAAAACTCCAGTTTCTTCAAACTGCAACGACTGCTGCTCATTTTTATCAATTCTCAATGCATTTTTATTGAATTTTTCATTCCCTAACACCAATCAATTTATTTTCAATTAATTACAAAGTCCAGATCCTATTTGCATACAACTTTGCTCGTGCATTTTGTTTTTTTTAAGTTTTTCCTTCATCAGGGTACAGTTGAATTTTTATTAATCAGTCTCCACTTGAATTTTCGAATGATGAACATTTTTTAACGAAAATAATTGTGAGAAACATATTTAAAGCCCATTTTTCCTTGTCAATTTTGGAGAATTGAGCTTTTCCTTTATCAGGCTCCAGGAGAATTTTCCTTAATCAGTCTCTACATCAGAATTTTTGAATGATGCAAATTTTTGGTAAATAATTTATGTTTATGGGGTTTTATGGGTTTTCCCTCCGTCATTTTCTATGGGATATTATTTTTTAGGGAGAATAATTGTGAGAAAATAATTTAGAGCCTATTTTTCGTGAAAGCTGAGATTCTTAATATTAACTGAATTTTTTCTGGAGGGAAAAATTGTCGGCATTTATCTCGATCGCCAGAAATTGTTTTATTCATCGATTATATATTTAGCGAGTGTCTCGAGCCAGCAGACGAAGAAGCTGTCAAATGTACTTGTCGCTGGAGACTCTCTGTCGTTCTCTTGATAATTATGTATGCCATGTGTGAGGCCAATTGACGGAATAAGGTCTTTCGTAATCTTTGAGACCCCGTTTGGAAAAGCTGCTTCACTTCATTGCGCTCGTTTCAAGATTTTCGACAGATAAAGCTTTTAGAACTGTAGGGCATACTCCAGATTAGAAATAACTTGGGTGCATCAACGCGATGTCGTTGAAATGACGTTCGCATAATTATCCCAATATGTTAGAGGTGACGACTTTGACGAATGAATATTTTCTTTTAATTATGATGCTCAAGTTTGCTACGTTGGAATGCAATAAAAAATATTTATTTTTATCGATGTCCAATTTTTTAAATGCCCCAAATTTTTCGAGCCGATATTTTTTTCTGGAGCCCAAAACCGATCGTTTTAGGGAAACAATTAAATTCTTCCATACAAATAATGAGCTTTGGCAAAGAAAAAAACGAATTTCGTTGCATTCCAACGATGCAAACTTTAACGACATTTTTAATTAACCTTTTCACCGAAAATTCAAGCCACAGTTCAAATTTCATTGATTCCTGCTAACGATTGCAAAGTAATTGGCTCGAATAATCGGGAAATTGTATTCTCCTTACCGGGCTGAATATGGTGAAATATTTTATGCTTCAAATGTTGTTTTTTTTTTTTACTTGCACATCGTTCAACTACGATCTGCTACGAAAAAAATGAAAATAAAAAATAATAAAATTTCTAGATCCACGAGAGCGAATTCGTTCCATCGATATTTCGTAACTTATACATGTATCGTGGCTTTTCGTTGTCTAGAAAATAAATCCTTTATGCGAGCGTGATCGCATTACGCGCTCAGCGATTATCGTCCGAAAATCCTCGGAGTAAAACGCTCATTTTTTTAACTCGGAAAAAAACGGAGCTTATGGAGCGCTTCGTTTCGCACATCCCCGAAATATAGATAACAAGTGTTGGAGCTTCCCGCGAGCTCCAACGATTCGATGTATTCAGGCTAAACCGACAGATCCCATCCATTTTCGTTTCCTCCTGTACTCTCAATTCTTTTCGACCATTTTATCAACACATGGGCCTGGGCCTTTTTAAAACATTCGCCGGAAAACGGATTAAGGGACAAAAATTGGGTCACGTCGATTCAAATATCTGCGGAGTCACGTTTTACAGAATTTCGTTGTCTTGACGCTTCGGGATGTGACCAAAGGTCGTAACGTTGGGATCCAACGAAAAATACGAACGAAAAAAAATCCCGATTTATTTTTCGATCGATTTTAATGAAAAATATCGTTTTATTGTCCTGACCAAATATTTCATTTATCGATAGAAAACGGCTTTTTTCTTTTTTCTATTAATTTTTTTCTTTAATTTCAAAAACCATGACAATTTTCGTACCGATTTTGTGTGTTGGGCCGTGAAAAAGAATCGTTTGATAATCCTAATCAAATGATAAATAAGAAACGTGAGCTCTGCTTAAGTAAAAACATAATTTCGTTGCATTCCAACAATGCAAACTTGAACATAATTTTTATTTACGATCCAGAGACAATATCGATTCGAGAATTGTCATGGTTTTTAAAATTGACGAAACAATTAATAAAAAAACGTATTTTTCGTTGGACCTCAACGTTGCGGCATCATAATTTGCTAATAAATCGAGTATTCTAAATAAATTAATACTTTACGACGTTCGATCGATAATTATCGATAAAACATCATAATTCCACCGATTTTTGTTAAAATTAAGTTAGCCCCCCCCCCCCCCCCCTCCGGTGTTAAGTAACCCAGGGACAGTTACTCATAATTTTGTCTGTAAAACAAAATGTAAGGTTTATGGATACTTGTGCCAAGACTTCTCTGCCTCAGACGCTTCCAGATCCGCGTCCACGTTCGCCAGACGTAGAAGCAAAAATAGCTTGAAAAAATGTGTTTCATTTTCGTGTGAGATAAAAGTGTTTGCTGTTTAAACAACGAGCTAAAAACTCGTGGATATAACGGTATGATCCCGTCGATGTTGTCAAACGCGTACGATTTATACGTCACTACACGTCGTTCCCGTTTGACCCCCCACCCCTCCTCATCCTCTTGATGTATGAGTCCTGGCAGTCACGTGTATTTTGATAGCTGGACAGGCTGTTGGCTCATAGCCCACGGAACAACGAGTCATCACTCTGGCCTCCTTGTAAGAGGCTCGCAACGCGCTCGTCGTCATCGTACAGATGACATATCCGTCAGACGGGTGCAACTTCTCAAAGTCACTTGTCACGAGCTGTGAAAGAGCACAGATATTCATAGTGTGTTGCAATACGTGAAACGAGTCACGTGGATACATGAGAGAGAGAGAGAGAGACCGTGGGGGTCACGTTTCGTGAGATCGAGAGATCTTTCGAGTCAATGTTTCTCGTTTCTTTAGTGTGTGCTCCCTCTCTCATCCATTTGGATCCACACCTCTTGGCTGTTTGGTCGTTTTATGCACAGCACATGGATCTCTCTTCGAGATCGTTCGGATCAATCGTGATTATCGGCGTCTCTTGTTAAAGCTACCTCGCGGTGCCTGCATGCTCATTCATTTCAAAAGTACAATCTGATCCATTCGACAACTCGTACATGCTCAAATTTGCTTTACCATGACGTCATTACTGTTATTCACTGATAACACGAACATCGAGTTGAGCTTTGATCAAGACTACCTCCACTCATCTTATCTCCTTAATGTACTTATAAATATCTCTCCAACTTGGATATATCCTTTCAGTAAGGATTCTCCTTAAACCGTCTTCGTACTTGTGGGCCCCAAGCAAAAGTCTCCTATGACTAATTGCACCTAGGCACGATCACTTGACACAGACGACGAAAGATTCTGCGCCAAAGTCTCTCAACCTTTTTGTAACGTGACTGCTGCTTAGATGACAAAGCAGCGTGTCACTCGCGATATATGATCTAACGAAATGACGCTGAAGTTGAGTTTTTATATTTTTTGTCATTTTAATTTCATTTCATTTCGTTAATTTTTTAATCATTTATTCAAATCATTTATTCAATTTATCTGATTTATTTCATTTATTCAATCATTCGATTCAATAAATTTAGTTAATTTTTTGTAATTGAATTTAATTTTAATTTATTTCATTATGTTTTGAATTTATTAATAATTCATTAAGTTCATTTTTATTGATGATTTGTTTAATTATTTCAATGATAAAAAAAGGTTCGAACCGTTATATTTTTCTGGGGCCATAAATCGATCGTTTTATCATGCCAATTAATTTCTGAATATAAATAATGAGGTTTGGGCAAAGAGAAAATGAATTTCGTTGCATTCCAACGATGCAAACTTCAACGTCGTTGAACAGAAGTCTCAGCAGACATCTTAAGTATGTTCAGAAATATCGTGACGTTGTAGTTCTCGAGAAATTATGTACGTGTTAGCAATTATCGTTTGCTCCAGGTGAACGTGCTTTTCAAACGCATGCGCCATGCACGCACATCTCCACGCACGACAAGACTTCTCATTGCTAATGATAGTCCTAATGAGATATAGCTCAAGGCTGAAAATACTGAAAATCGATACGTGTCAACAAGTTTTCCTATACTCTCAGGATTCTCAACATATTGGCTGAGGAGATAAGTACATAAAGCTTTAGAGAAGCTTTCCAGCAAGTAGCCTGATGGTCTCATGAGTCAGGAGCTCAAAGGATGATCGTGATGCTGAATTACCTCGTCAATCTCGAGACCTCCTATTTAAATTATTTCAAGACTGTTTTCTCTCCAACTCTAGAAAACCATTTTTACTATGTATGCAAAACTTATGGGCTCAGGCTACGAGATTTTCCATACTTTTGCAACGAGCCTGCACGAGAGAACTACAGGCCACGATACTCTAACCACTTCTACTTCTTTGTTGGAATTAATTTTTCAAATTTTTTCTTAATTATTATCTTATCTCACTTCCCTTTCATTCTTCACTCCCATCCATCTCAGTGTCTTGGGTATCAGTCCCGGGTCAGTAACCAGACACCCAGGGTCCGTGCAGTAATCAAATTTAATAAATAATCCTCAAGGGCATGAGAAAGTTCGTAAAGATCTGTTGCACTTCGTAGACTATAGTTCTCAGTGTAATCCACCACGATATGTCGAGGCATGCAGAATGACTCGACATGTTGCCCAATGAGGGGTTCCCTCATATGCCACACAAGCCACTAGTTCAGCAGATCTCAACGCTCTCCTGTCTGTTTCTCTGACTCTCTTCTTTCCCCTGATGTCTGATGCATCTTGTCTATGCCTGATCTGTCCAGTGCCAGAACTGACCAGAGTGGATATGCCTTGTCGCCTACGTGAGAATGTTACTGTCGCCTGATTTGTGTGTTTGTCCATTTGGTACATTTAGGACCTTTCAAGAATCTAGCAAATTACCGAAATTTCATAGTGAACCATTTTTTCACTCTTTATCATATATTAGTAAATTATGATACGAATTAATTAACTCTTTACCAATTAGAATAACTTATTAACTCGTTATTATAATTTGTTTTGTTAAAAATATTTATTAAAAATATTTTAATAAAAGCTAATCAAGAGATAATGAGTTATTTCAATTAATGAGGAGTTAATTAGTTTATATTATGATTTATGAATAAATAAATAAATTATAAGATATAATTACAAATTATAAATATAATAAATGAATAAAATACATTTTTGAATAAAAGCATTTGTTATTATATTTTAATGAAATATAATAAAAAGTATAATAAAAAGTTATTTCGTTTGTATTAATAATGAAGAGTTGATCAATTATTTTAATTGATAAAGAGTTAATAAATTATTAAAACTATGATTAAATTATTATTAAAATTGGCTCACTATGGAATTTCCTTAATCCATATATTTTAATAATATAATTATTAATAATATATATTTCAATATATATTTATTAATATATATTTTATCAAAATGTGATAAAGCGTCAAAAATCCGTTCCGGGAGGTTTTAAGTTGTTGCCTGTTCAGAAACGTTGTTTTATGCTCAAAAACAAAATGTTCGTCCTCAGCGAACTTGGGAACACGAAGTATTTTGTTTCGCCCTTCGTACTAAGTGGCTGATACCGAAAAAGTCTGGACAAACTTGTCTCGTTGAAAACGTTGTCGACTGCAACGCTCCTTTCTACTTTTGCCAGGTGCCAAACAATCCTGGGTAGTATCCGAGGGAACAAACTTGTGTCTTCCAACTTTAATAATTAGGATATTTCGCCAGGAGGGAGTTTGATAAAAAAAAAAATTCTGCAAGCCTGTGGGCCATTCGGAATCCTGTCAGGAACTTGGTCTCGTGGTCTTGACATCCAATAAACGCTCCGGGGAAATTGTTAACAGCGTCAGTCTCTATCGTCACTCTAAATTCTATTAACATTCGCGCTTTTCATTCCTCGGCGCCTAAAAATCGAAACATCTCGATGATCTCGAGTCGTAAATGTAAATAAAAATGACATTGAGGTTTGCAGCGTTGGAATGCGAAGGAATTTTTTTTTTCTTAGCTAAAAAGCTCATCGTTTACATTCAGAATTGAATAGCAATTATAAAACGATTGGTTTTTTTCCCAAAAAAATATATCGGCTCGAAAAATTGCCATCATTTCAAAAATCAAACAAATAATCAATAAAAAACAATATTTTTCGTTGCATCCCAACGTTGCAAGCTCCAAGGTCATAATTTTCAGCTAAGGTCCATTGGACATTCGGCTAGTCATTTTCTAATAATGCTGAAGTTCAAAACGTTGGAATGCAACGAAAAATATTGATTTTTGTTGATAATTTGTTTGGATACATTTTTCGAGCCCATACATTTGTCTGGGGATAAAAATCGATCGTTTTATCATCGGAATTTCATCCTGAAGATAAATAATGGGCTTTGGCAATGAAAAAACGAATTTCGTTGCATTCCAACGAGGCAAACTTGAATATCGTCATTTTTTGTCCTTTTTCCCCCCTCTCTCTCTCCCGCAGTCCTTTCTGGATACTCCATTTTGATTTGAGCCTGGTTAAGGTACAAAAGTAAACTCGACTCCGACTGGAGACGTATATCCGGTCTCGGCCTATTAATACGCTCCACTGGAATGGCATGAGGCACGGTGTGTAGCGCTTCGTACATGTTTCTCCGTTGGTGATCACCGAAGGAGGTTGATTCTCTTGAGTGCAGTGTTCGAGTCGGTCTCGAACATCTGAATCCTGGCGATCGAACGGAAGATCGTTAGCTCGACTGGAACACGCAATTCTATAATGTCTATCGTTGCCTCTTCGTTTTCCCGTTCATCTTAGAGTCCTATCATTCCGACATTCCGTCGTCCCTCTTCATTGCTTCCGCTCTCTCTCATCAATCAAGAAAAAGATTTCGATCTTGGTTCTCTCCTCTCTTTCGCTTGTTGAAATTCCTCAATCGCTCCTCCAACATCTTTTCTTCTCTTTTTATTCTCTTCATCATCTCATATCTTTATTTGAAAGAAATTGTCCTTTTTTTCACTTTTTAATTTTGTTTTTTTCATAATTTTGATTTTAAAATTTTAGAAAAATTTGTTATTTTCATTTTTTTTATTATTTCGATCTTTCAACTCTTTTTTATTATTTTTCATTTTGATCTTTTAATTATTTTTATTTTTACCATTTTTTTTTCATCGAATTTCATTTTTTTTCGAGAGTCCGAAGATCCACTAATTTCTATTTCAATTAAGAAATACTCGGAGGTGAAAATAATGGAAATTGTTCTGGGTGAATACTCAGGGGCAGGTTGAGGGCGACGACGTGGGGGGACGTTAGACCCCGCGTTAAGCTCTGTTTATATAACACTCGACTCGGAGAATTTTCTACATTCCGGATCTCGCATTATCCGAGAAACCGGAAATACTTTTGTACCCGCATGGCACAAAATTCGTTGAACTAAAGTTTTCAAACATTTCGTACACTCCGGACCATCGCGTCGAATAGTTTTTGCATTTTTTACATTCTATCACTTTTTTTTTTACTTCTCCTTGTTTTATTAATAGGCAACAGCTTTTTTTTTGGATTTTTATCGCAACAGTGGGTTTTACGGCCACCAGCTCAAACAAGAACACGCCGGACATCGCCCAAACCACGACACTTGTCCGCGGTCGAACGTTACATCGAATTTTACTCCAACTTCTTGCAGGAACCGGACCAGTCTTTATTCGCTTCTCTCTCTCTCTCTCTCTCGGCACACGAGGATTTGTGAGACTTTGTGACTTTGATCGTATTTCGAGGGGTGGGTACGTGAGACGAGATGCTAGTGAGTGTCATCGAGATGAAAGGTCGAGGGAAGGACATTTGGAAAAAGTGGACACACGAAAAAGGAGAAAAAATGTATTAAAAACGCCTTGGGTCAGATTGACCCAATATATACTCGGAGCTGCAAGCTCTCTCGGCTTCCACACGCGAAAACGTATCCTCGTTCAAGACACGCTGTAAAAATAAATGAGATGAAAAAAAAAATTAATCACACTCGAGGATCCTGTAGCTCTCGGGCTTTCGGTACTCGAGACTCTCCGAAGAGATACGTAGAGATGATTCAATCCTCCTGCACTCCTCCCGAGCAACTGCCAAGTGCCATCCCACATTTAAATTCAACTTCTTCTTCCACTTCCTTCAATTTTAACTCCCAGATGAAACTCCATTGCTTCGTATGCGTTTATATATGTTTGGAAAAGCTCAAGAAAGCCTCGCAACCCAACGTCTTGGAAATAAAACATACGTCCCAAATTTTATTATCATAAATGAACGTTTGTTCACATTTCAGCAAAATCCATTACACGTTACGTATCCGAATGATGCTGAAGTTTGCAACGTTGGAATGCAACGAAAAATATAAATTTTCATTGATAATTTGTTGAATTTTTAAAATGATGCAAATTTTTCGAGCCTGTATATTTTTTTGGGGCCAAAAATCGATCATTTTATAATTGCAATTTAATTTTGAATATAAATAATGGGCTTTGGTAAATAAAAGGCCGGATTTCGTTGCATTCCAAAGATGCAAACTTCAACGTCATTAATCCGAAAGATAAACATGAATATTCAAAATGAAATGGATATCGAATTCAATTCGTAAACCTCGTCCCTCTCCATTTTAAACTTGGCCTAGCTGCACCAGAATTTTTCAAAGAATTATTTCGCGAGAATGACAACGAAGACGATCTTGATGTTCAACCCCCGACGGTGCTAACGTCGAATCAACTATTTCACAACTATGTGCCTAACTCTACTAAGCCTGCGATGCAAAAGGTGAGAATGCCTATATACATGTGCGTGAAGAAGGTGCTCGTTCGTGCATAGCTGCTGGTTGAGCCTCCGGCAAAAGGACGCAGCTATTCAGTAGTGGATCCAGCCAGAGTTGCAGGATGGTCTTAAAACTTTAGTGAATTTGCTTCGTGCTAAAGTTGATGCGATCTTGCCTATGGAATGAAACGTAAACGTTTGCCCCGACACCGCTCCGTCGATATAACTTTGCCTCAAACTCACGTTACATATACGAAAAGGGGTGGATTCTCAGAAGCTTTCTAATTTGCAAGTCTCCCTATTTTCAATCGTCTCACGTACCGAACATTTCATCATTATTCCGCTTTTTTATTCACCGCAATTCAATAACGAGAAGTTACATGGAGAGAAAATACTATTAAAAAATTATTATGTAGCATGTCGCGTCTCTGAAGACTTTTACCAACGATATCGTCATTTTGCATTCATATTTTATGAAAAATACCGAACCTATAACATTTTTCAACTCATTTCAGATTTTGTTTATTTTTTATTAAGAAATAATTTTTAGAAATTCTTTATTAATAGAACATTTTATTCGTTCATCAAGTTTTATAACCTAAAAATGTTGCTGGACGTTGGGACGCATGAGGTGTCTCGTATTTCAAATATTTGAACGTCGCAGCTTAAAAAAATTGAATGGGTTATCCAAAAGGTCCTTCGATCAGCCGAATGCCAATGGAATTTGACCCCCATATACATGGGAAATGGCTGAGGCCCAAGAACCATCGAATAATAGTAATACCGTGTCCTGTGTATAAAAACATTGGAGGCTCGATGAGAGTCCGGGTGGTTGTTGCACCTGCCGAGCAGGAGGGAATCACAGGAGAAGGAGCACAGGCCGAAGGCTAGCCCGTCTAACCGGTACTGGTTTGTAAAATTCTCAAGTATGCACTTAGCCCACCTTGGATGTGTGTATACGCGCACACATATAAATATAAACATAGAATGTTGGTAACCTCCACTGGATTGGCGAGTGTGAGCTACAGGGTGTACCGGAAAGAGCTTCATCATTGCAGGGTCCAGTTTGAAAACTGTGGCAACTGTTTCTCTTGAAACTATGACCGACCCAGAGGGCCTGCAGTATCTACTAAAATCTGGTCCTCCTTCCCATGCACTGCAAACCGTTCGATGCCTCGATTCATGGACCGGAAATGTGGAGCCGAATTGGATGACGAACGCTGGATAAAATCTCAATGATTCTCCATTAAATATCCGAGCGCAGGTTCGCGCAGACCCGATCAAACTTTCCTCTTGCAGTGTGTAGGCCCGAGTGTTGAACGTTTTTTCTTCCCATAAAGACTCACCAACTCGCTCACACACTACCGTATACACATCGAAGGAAAAAAAACGGAATCGGGAGAATAAGATAAAAGGAGAACCGAGTAGGGATCAGAAGTCTTACACGAGTTGCCACAACGACGAGTATATTATTTCACAAAAGTAACGGAGGTCACGACCCTATCCTGAAGAGGTTATAAAAATATATTTAACAACCGTGTCGAACATATGCTTCGGAGATAGGCAATATCGATTAGGAGCTTTCCTTCTGCGCTCAAATGCATCTCTACAAATGTGGTAAGTCTTCACACCTAAACATACACCTCTACAGACCTGTACCCTATGGGGGGTACTATTTACGAAATTTAAATATCGATGTGGATGGGAATTCTCGTGGGCATCGTTACTCCTTGCCACACATGTGAACCGATCGAATATGCCAATTACAATAATTAGTCGCGCCCCATGTACTATTCCCATATTCCACTCCCATATAGTACTGCAGACTTAATACAGTATACTGTATGATCGCGTTAGTCTATATAGAATATTTATTTACGTTTCCTGCTCGCAGTCTCTTCTTTAATATTGTTTTACCAATCGATGTTTCCAACGAGCCATAGTTTATCCAACTTGGCAAGTTGAATATTTATTAACGTTGCAGTACTGTATAACACTCCTCCTTTATCGCTGGAACCCTATTTTATTTTCTTTGTAATAATAATCGTACGGAGCGCAGTTGCGTCCCACGCAATCCATGCGATCATATTGCCACGCGTTTTCTCCTCCAACACAGGATCCTTAGACTCTTTCATTCTTGCCCTCTCCCCTCGTTTGCCTCTCGTAGCTGGGTGCTGCGCAACATTTTTTCACACGCTCCACAAGCTAATGTTAGCATTAAATATATTTGTATCTATCGCTCTTGCCAACATTTAAATATATGTTTATTTTCTTGTGCGTATACAACGGCCCAACCTAATAAGAGTTATCATCTATCCGGCACAATACAATTCCTTAGCAAATCGTAAATCATCCTGAGTAATGATTCGCTGAATAGGAGGTTGAAAGTATTAGCAACCCGGACCGTTTGCCGCGCACTAAACATTCAACGACAAACTCCTCGAGCACCTTGCCTCCAGACATTTTCGAGAGTTTATGCTTTTAAGCCGGATATTGGATTTACTTTTTATGCTTAATGCCCTGGCTTCGTTGAAAACAAAGACACTTCCCATCGCAAAACACTTTGAGGCGACAAGATAAAAAAAATAACTACTTTCCGGACGTCTATTTTCGTTATTCTTTTTTTTTACTGTCCCGCCCTTAGTCAGCGTTATTACGAATCCCTACCGTTGACAATTAACGCCACAAACTAAAGTCCTTCATTAAAGAGTTTGACTACATACGACAATATGATAAGAATTTAATAAAACTTGCTGATAATATTCTTTAGCAGCAAATACGATGACACTATTTTTTTTTCCGTCCACACAGTTGTCGAATTATTTGAGTTTACAATATGCAAAGGATATACCTATATATATCTGAATCCTATATGCTTATGCATGTAAGCTCTAGTTCAATAACTCGAAAACTATGTAGAAAAAAAATCTCAAAAAATTTGTATATTCGTATTTAATACTAAAGAGTATGCTGACCAAATTTTATCAAATTCTAATCATTCAGAACTTTCCTATGCTCTTTTTTAAGGATTTGATTTCCTTAATAACATTTTTCGATTGTTGACGGATTATTTTTTCTTTTTAAAATGATGTCGTTAATTTTGCGAGTACATCCGGTTATTCTGGTATAAATTATCAGGCTACATGCTGAAAAACGAATGATGCTGTATTGCTCAAGTTTTATGGGATTTTAAAAGATCTTGGCCCAAGTCCTCGGATAAGGAAACAGGCTACGATGTCGTGAAAGTCTCAGTAAGATGCAGCAGAGCTGTATTAGCTCGTTGTGTGTATCGAGCTTAGATCGAGCATCCGCTACAAAGCATATAGAGTTGATACATCCGCGATAGTCTTATCAGAGATAATATACTTGATAGTGTGCATGAGAGAGATCTCGATTCTTTGAAGTGAAAGAGAGAGAGAGAGGGAGATTCATACACGCGAATGCAGCAAATTACTCGACGGGACGTGCCTGGTGTGTTAATGGTTTAATACCCAGCGGGACGACAAAGTAACCGCGGGCACGAGGCTTCTGCCTCTTTCCCCGGAGCACCCATGCCGCGGCTACTCCTGCTGGTATTTCCAATTCGCAACAGTACGATTCCGATGATTATAAATAACCTTCGTGAATCTCGATGAACTATCAAGACTCCGAGAGATCCTTGATGAGGCTAATAAAAGTTAAATTGTTGATAAATGCTCTTGCGAGCCCGTTTCAAAATCTCATTTTACACGGCCCAAACTTCTCATGCGATGCTGAAGTTTGCAACGTTCTAATGCAGCGAAAAATATTGATTGTTTATTAATAATTTGTTTCATTTCTCAAATGATCGCTCATTTATCGAGCCGATATATTTTTCTGGGGACAAAAACCGATCGTTTTATTATCGCAATTCAATTCTGGCCTTTGGCAAAAATAAAAAACGAATCCCGGAATCGCAAAAATAAATAAATCCGTATACAAAAATTGGAATTCATTTTGCAACGAAAATAAAATCCAAACACGTTTCTGATCACGATCAAAATCTTTGAAAAATCAAAAAAATGCATACTGCGTTGATTTCCTTTCTTTTTTCGCGCGCGTGACCCTTCCTGTATTCATATTAAATTCCTGAATTTGGATCATTTTTCTAATCCGAATCGGAGCCAAATCCTCGCTCGCGGTCCCGAACTTTTCGGGAGCACTTTGATTTTTTACTTCCATAATTTTATCTCCTGCATGATTTCTCTTAGTTTCCTCTTTCGTATGTACGTACATAGTTGTTCATTTTGATCCTGTCCTCATTCTGGAAGCCCTGCAGCAGACTCGATCCTCTCCGCTGGACGATCCTTCACATACACACACTCGAAAACGTATACACACGTTTGCGAGTTTGTGCATGAAAGTACGATGTTTGTGTTTGTATATTTATATACAAATCGGAGTGTATCTGTCGCGCTCTCGTTGAAGGAGCACAGAGAGGAAAATATCCCGCATAAACGATCCTTCTCGCACGTGCAACCGTGACAGTGGGCTACCGTGCACCGCGCATAATAAAGCATCTCCTCCGGCACTCACCCTTTTTTTTGCTTTCTCTCTCTCTCTCTCTTGATGTCTCGGTGCACGCACACGAATATGAATGCGATCGTACGTAGTATCGAGGCGAGGAACGATCGAGCAGGGTATCGTTTTTCCTGACCAAAAAATGTTGCGGATCTCTCACGAGAGCGAGCGTTGTTTCATCGTCGTAAACGCCTACCTGCATGCCATTCTATATATCCTCCATGGTAATATATATCATTACGTACTCACGTATGTAGAGGACGCGAAAGCGTGATCAAGTAACGGCTCATAGGAATAACATGCGAGAGTGAACGAAATAATAATGCAACGCCATATGACGTTGAAGTTTGCAACGAAATTCATTTTTTTCTTTGCCAGATCTCTTTATTTATATTAAGTAAAATATATCGGCTCGAAAAATTTCGTATCATTGTAAAAAATGAATAAATCATCAATAAAAATCGATATTTTCCGTTGCATTCCAACTTGGCCAACTGCAGCACGATGCAACGTTATATAATGACGCAAATATTCCGACGTATTGACCAGATTATTAAGAATCTGATAAAATTTGGTGACAGCATTCTTCAGCATCAAATACGATGACACAATTTTTTTTTCCATTTTTCGCCTACATAGTTGTCGAATAATTTAAGTTTACAATATCCAAAGGATATATCTATATATATCTGGATCCTATGCTTATGCATGTAAACTGTAGTGTCCAATAGCTCGAAAGCCATGTAGAAGAAAAATGTTGAAAAATTTGTATATTCATATTTAATCCTAAAGAGTATGTCGACAAATTTTCATAAAATTCTAATAATCCCGAATTTCCCCCTGCTTTCCTATACTTTTCAACAAAAATTTAATCTCAGTCCCAAAAGAAAGTCCCTGAAATGCCTGGAAAAAAATAAATTTCCCAGGAATCTCCGTCCTCGATCGCCTCATCGTCTCGAAGAATACTCTCCTTCATTAACGTCAGAGATTTCGATGCAAAAAGTGCATCGATCGCTAGGCAAGATTGACGACGAACCATATCAACGTGAATCGATGGATCGCAGGGACGCGATTGATTACGTACGTGGAAGGACATAAGTGCGCTGGTCAGGATTTTGTCCGAAGATGCGGGTCTTCTCCTAAGATCCTGAATTAACGAGAGTGTATTGTTGTTGATTTAGGTGCGCGAGATGCGTCGATGGCCAATGAGCTGTATAATCCAAATCCAAACGGTTGATCTAGCATCGATCTACGAACTTGGATAGCCAGCGATGTATCATGAATGTGTGGGTATCTGATGCATTAATGGAGGCGGCAGTGAGGAAGCGAACAGGACGAGAAGAGGTGTCGAGGAAACACACACACACACACACACACACGCGCGTTGCGATACGTGCCACGGTTAATCGTTATTCTCTCGCTTGCTTGGACGTATCGAGCGGATAATTAATAGCCAATCAGCGAACGTGTGCCTCGTTGAATGCTAAGCAGCCTTGCCCCGACCAACCAACCCAATATATATGTATATATTTGTCCACGACAAACTCACCGCTGCAAGCTTAATGACCCAATCCATCGACGCCCCTTCGTACAACAAAATTATCCTGTACACACACACCCACCAAACTTGTTGACTTTTTATTGCTTGAAAAAACGCCATCAATGTCTTTTCCTCATCGCAACGCGCTTCATCGTGAACCAGCCAAATTTCAATCTACCCCAAATACACCGATTCAATTTACTTCCGGCAAAAACTTGACTGACCTACGTATCAATCGAATCCAGTTTTTTGGCGATTTTTCTAAACGACTCATTTGATCGTAATTCTATGCAAAAGCATCGAAACTACTGCTTTTCGGTTTGTTGTAATTTTTTTCAAAAACAGAGACACTTTTTACAAATTTTGTTTGACCCCACCTGGTGAAAATCAAGTTTCTCGAAATTTGTCCACTCGATTGTGCATTTGAAGTGATTAACAAAATAATATTAATTAGACGCTCAGCATCTTTGACGAAAATTGATCGTTGTTTGTCCCGGATTGACGTTTTCCCTTAACAGCAAAACATTTCGAGCTCAAAAGCTCGATGACTCTTGGCAATGAATCCTTTGCACAGCAAACTTTAATTCGGTCATTAAAAACTTGTTGGTTTTCGAAATTCGTGGACGAAGGGACAGTTGCTCGGGATAGTTTGAAGCCAAAAGGCAGAAAACTCAGAGAATGTGAGTAGGAAAATGAATCGGTGAGATAAAAAGACGAAAAAGCAGAGGAGCCGCTATTGAACTTGATAATTCGTGAAATTAAGGGAGCTCCGGAGTTGGGGCTCTTGCAAAAGTACCGAAATAACTGCTAAATACACATTCGCGTGTGTGTATGTGCGTTCTTAACTAGCGAAACCGTAGAAACTCGGGCAGAGAGTAAACTTTGGAGCGTTTCGGCAAGCGTTACTGGGAGATTATCGAGAAAGCCTTTGCATACGTTGCACCCCTGAGGCTTTCGTGGAAAGCAATCCAAGTATTAGGGTAGTCACGACTAGCAACGCGCTGGGCGCAATGAATCTGGAGAGAGAGAGAGAGAGAGAGGCAAGCTTGAGCAAAGGGTTGAGCTCGGCTAAGAGGCAGGCCGGGGGCGTTAAAGTTCACGGCCCGTTTTGTGTCGTTCGAAAGCCCCGCGTGCGCGAGAAGATCTCTATCTGTAACGTGTGTATAGTCACACAACGGTGTAATAGTCCATGTTGCTCTTGATTCTGCTGGTAGCCTCTCGTACAAGATGTACTCTTCCTTTTAGATACTCCCTCAGTGAAATAGAAGCTTGAGCTATTTACCAAGAGGTGAAGCGCAACACATAGGACGTTTGAGCAGCAGCAGCAGCTTTCCCAACGTGTATACATAACTTTAATGCACGCTAGAACTGTCTTGACGATCTTGAAGTTTGGATGCAACGAGATTTTGTTTTTTCTTGAGCAGAGATCAGGATTCTTATTGAATATTTGGTCGGGCTGATAAAACAATATTTATTTATGATCCAGAGACAAAATCGGTACGAAAATTGTGATGGATTTCGAAATTGAACAAACAATTACTAGGAAAATGTATTTTTCGTTGGACCCCATCGTTGCGAACATCAGAGAGTTTTTTTTATATGCGAAAATCGATCTGCATACATGGCGGGATATCGGACGATCGTTCGCGTTGCAACTTGGCGAGTAAAAAAAGAAAATATTCGACAAAAAGCTCTACATTTCAAGATCTTTCCGGAAATGCAACGAAATCCTTTTGTTCATTGGGCGAGGCTCATTATTAAAATGCATAATGTAATTACGATGATGAACCGCCCGGTTTTTGCGACCCGAAAAGATGAAATGCAATGCAAAATATTGATTTTTATTGATTATTTGTTCGATTTCTAAAACGATCGCTAATTTTTCGAGCCGATATATTTTTCTTTGGAGAAAAACCGATCGGTTTATCGTGACCAATAGTCTTTTTATTGAATTTCCATTCAATTTTTCTCTTCATTTCAATATTAATTAATCCAAATATAAATAATGAGCCTTGGCCAAGAAAAGCCGAATTTCGTTGCATCCCAACGATGCAAACTTCAGCGTCACAGCAAATGACCAATAAAAGTGAAATATTATTCGTTGCATTCCGCCATCACAAAGGTCAGCGTGTCATCCAAAAAGCTACACTTTGTAAATACGATAACCATATAGTAGCAGCGAGGAAATATCTGAAAAGATAAAGAGCGAGATGACGAAGATAACTGCGCATCGGTAAGTTTGCACCCTTGGCAAAACATAGCTGGCAGATGCATAACACGAGATAGACGTCTAGAGGAAAGGAGAATTCTAAACGCGGATAATGTAATGTTAACCGCAAATATTCCGTCTGCTCCTGCTCTCCCGAGAACTATAGCTTTTGTGATAGTATAAGTTTAGTGAGCACACGTTGGTGCTCGCATGAGTGTACCAACGCATACAGAATCGTCGTACGTGCTTATTGCACATATCGCCCGATCCAGCCGAGCGAGAAAACACAGACACACGGAGACTTTAGTCTCCGTGCGGTTTGTACATGAACCAATATTGTATTATTATGTTATGCTCTATGGATGCAGCCGGGATGCTGCATATAAATGTTAACACACAACACACAGCCGCGTATATATATATATATATATATATATATATAAATACGTAAGTTATGGGAAAACTAGAATAACATCTCCGGATAGGGTCGAGAGGCATTCGACAACAGAAGGCGCAGTACATGCGCATAAATGTTGGTTACTTGTTAGCCGAGTATGTGCCTGTGTGTGTGTGTGTGTGTGTGGGTACGCGCGAAAGTGACTCGATATTGAAATTTTCATGCACACCCGGAATTCATCAATTCTTCGTTATATGCACAATTTTCTGACGAGCATAAATTTATGATGCTGAAGTTCTTAACGTTGGAATGCAACGAAAAATATTTATTTTTGTTGATGATTTTTTTTAGTTTTTGAGAATTATACGACATTTCTCGAGCCAATATGATTTCCTGGGAATAAAAACCGATCCGTTTGTCGTGACTTTTCTTTTCTTTTTATTTGATTTGATTTTGATTTGATTTTAATTAAATTTTTTTTTGTAATTCAATTTTTATTTAATTTTTTCTTTCAATTTGGAGTTTTTTAAAAAAATTTATTTAAATTTAATTGATATGAATATAAATAATGAGCTTTGGCTAAGAAAAAATGAATTTCGTTGCATCCCAACGATGCAAACTTCAACGTCGCATATAAATCGACGTACTGTCGCGTTCTGGAAATTGTGAAATACTGTAGGGCCCATTTTTAGTGGATCTTTAAGACTCTGCGAACTTTTCTGCCTCAACAACCAACGTTTATCGGTAAATAACCGTAGGAAATAATCCAGAAGCCATTTTTTTGTGCAAATAATTGCCTCAAAGTGATTAATTCTTGAGCGTGCATGTCCCAACTTACGAACTTTGGATAGGAAGCTTCATAGAATCGTGTATACCGACGCGTCAGGATCGTTCAGGACATCAACTTACCTGAAACAGAGAAAGAAAAAAAAAAAACTTTACATAATCCCTGCGATCATATTATTAACCCGTTTTGCTAAATGTGACAGTTCGTGAAACGATGCAAATTTATGCTCTTTTCAAAAGTCCTCGTTTATCGTTTTTTTACAAGCTTTTTTCTTGCAGAGCGAGAAAAAAGTCTCGTTGAAATTCAACAATACATAAAAGCAACGCGCCCGGATTAAAGTTCGGAGGAAATTGCAGGAGGAATATATTTGCAGACAGGAAGCAGCGCAGAGGAAAATACGAGAATTTAGTATATAGCGTCAGTCATCGAAACGCGAATCACTAGACGCCCTTTATCCTCCCTCCAGAGACTCCAAGAGAGTCCATATATATATATATATATATATATATATACACATATATATAGGCGGTTATAGACTTATATAGAAATTGAACAACTGAAGGAGTTTCCTCGTGGTCTCGGTAGTAACACGTTGATTGTTGATTGTTTCCCAGTGTAATTATAACTTGGACTTGGTGAGTGACGGGAAACCGCGGGACGACCAAAGAGTCGAGTTCATTGAGGCCGCACGTAAAACATCTATATACATACGTATAATTATTAATTAACGAAGTAACGAAACAAAAATCAAGGGGCCTCGAACGAAAATACGAGAAAAAAGTTTTCCTCTTGTCTCTATATCCATATAGATAGACTTTAACGAGGTAGACTCGGGTCAATCGAATACGCGGAGGACTCTCATTAGTGGCATATTCTTCCTCTCCCCTTACCCCCCACCCCTTCATTATTTTCGTAATAAAAATTCAACGCGCCTGATGGAGAAAAAGTTGGCCATTTTTCGTCTTTCATTTTCACCGATCAGGGCATCAAAATTCAAGGGTTTTTGTTACGGAAAATTCATTGTAAAATATGAATTGAACGATAAACCTGAGAGTTACACTTTCCAGTGAAAAAAAGGCTGCGTTTTTCATGCACAATCCAACATTCCCCGAGGACAATGGTCGTTTCGAATTTATTCTATTTTTCCGTTTAAAAAAAAAAAAAGAATTGAGTGTCAGATTTTTTTTTCCGGTCTCCACCGATTGTTTTCATTTTTTTCTCTCTCTTTAAATTCCGATTTTATCCCGAAATGGCTCGTCAATAATAATAAAAGTATGACTATGTTTTTATTCCATAAGCCAGGAACAGTTTTGTTCGTCCTACGAAATAATTTTTCACTTTTAGTTTATCGTGAAAAAAAAAATTACCCGTGACAGATTTTTTTCGAGTCTCCGCCGTTTGTTCAATTTTTTTCTCCCTCTTTATTTTTTATTTCATTAATTGGTTTTTTCTCAATGGCTCGTGAATAATAATAAAAGCATATTTTTATTCCATTAGCCCGGCTCGATGTTGTTTCTCCTAAAAAATAATTTCTCACTCTTTGTTTATCGTAAAAAAAAAAAATTACCTGTCACAGCATTTTTTCCACTCTACGCCGTTTTTTTAAATCTCTTCCGCCCTCTTTATTTTTTATTTTACTTTTGTTTATTTAAAAGGCTGGTGAATAAAAATAAAAATCAATATATTTTTATTCCATAAGCTCGGCCCGGTTTTGTTTGTCCTACAAAATTATTTGTTCTCTTTGTTTAGAGTAAAAAAAAAAAAATTACGTGAAAAATATTTTGTTCCAGTTTTCGCAGTTTTTTTTTTTTTAATTTCTCTCTTTTTATTTTTCATTCAATTTTTTGTCTAAATCGCTCATAAATAATGGTAAAGGAATTAATATATTTTTATTCCATTAGCTCGGCTGGTTTCGAAGATATTGCTTTCGTGGTTTACGCATGCATATAGGAATCTATTTATTCTCTGGAACGTATAGAGTCCATGATGGATATTTACGTATGGCTTGGCCATATTTAATGCAGCACACATTGGTCCCGGCACGTGCAGGCACACACTTCACTCACGAGCCTTTACTATAGTCATATATAATAAGAGGGAAATGATGGAGGAAGCATTTCGCATTTGTAGAGACTGAGCGAGCAATGAAATTGAGGAAAAAAAGAGGGGGGGGGGCAGAAGCAGGCGAGAGCGAGAAGCACGCCCGGTGGTCGTGTGTCTCGCACGTGTCACATGCGAACACATTCCCGCGTCGTCATCGAAGCGTCCCTCGTAATTATCTTGATACATGTTACATCTCCACTCGCTTGTAAAGCAGATCGATCACAATATTGCCATGATCATCGACCTTAATAATTCCGTTCGCTCACACATGAACGATCAAGATTTTTTTTTTTTTTATTCAAAACGAATTGTAAAAGCGAAGTTTATCATCCACTTCCGTGACTATCCAGATAAAAGTCAGTCAATAGGCTGTCAATTTTCGTTTAAATCCACTCGCATGCAACTTTCACTTGAATTATTCGAAAAATCGAGCTACTTTGCCTTTTTATTATTCTTGACTCTGGCAGATCGATTACCAAGGCTGGCTACATAGTTTTCGAGTTATTGAACACTAGAGCTTCCATGTATAAGCATAGGATTCAGATATATATATATATATATAGGTGATCCTTTGCATATTGTAAACCCAAATTATTCGACAACTATGTGGACGAAAAATACAACAAAATTTGTGTCATCGTATTTGATGCTGAATAATATTGTCACCAACTTAAAAAAATTCTTATAATATTGTCGTATGTAGCTGAACTCCTTAATCCCTTGAATTCGAGCACGATTTTATAATTTATAAAAAAAAAAATGGAAAAAAAATTGTATACATGGCGATATTGTTCCGTTGCTTCTGCATGCTTCAGACATTTCGCGATTGCTTATACATTTGTTTGCGTATAGATTTGTACCCGGTATCCCACCCGGTTCGCCTCTCTCTCTCTCTCTTGGATGTTGCTTCTTTCTCAATGTTGTGAGCGGCTCGACATGTGGTCGCGGTGTACCGCGAGAGAGAGAGAGAGAGAGAGAGAGAGAGAGAGGGAGCTGAGAGCAGTATCGAAAATGCGAAATTGGCTGCTGGAAGCTCGTAAATCACGAGGGGGGAGCTGCGAGTGTTTCGCTTTGGAAAGAAGACGAAGGGAGAGCGAGAGAGAGAGAGAGAGAGAGAATTGAAATCGATGCTGCCATAGTGTCGTGTGGAGAATATTTCCACACACACACACACACACACACACAACATTCTACACTCTAAGCCTATACCTATACATATTCATACTCCAAATATATATATACTACGAGTATCCCATGCGTTAGTAGAAACATTCGTGTACGTAGTATCTGCGACGAGGCAGAGGGACCCCTATTACGTTCCTGGCTTAATCAGTTTAAGTGATTTCAAAAGCGAAACCACCTAACGATCGTGAGCGAAAACCCTGCACTGCCGCGCACCACGGTGGTCCGTCCTACATAAGCGTGTGGGCGTTTTCTACACACACACACGCACGCACACACACACACACACCCAAACAAATATATATATATTTAAACGAGGACGTTAGTGCGTAACGCACATGCGAAATTTCTCTTCTCCCGTGTCCGCGTCTCACTGTCCATTCCCTTACCCAATTCGCATCCTTTGTGTGTGTGTCTGCGACACACGCACACACACACGCGCACGCACGCACGCACACACACACACACACACAAAGATGGGAGCTTTCATTGCATTAGCATACTAATTGCAGTCAAAGTTACGGGGATCGAGACACCTCGAAATCCTATTGGCTCGCACGCAGCAGCAGCAACGATTTATCGTCACCCGCGGTGAATCGTCGATAAAACCATGTCCGATCGCGCGCCCCCGCATCTCTCTCCCGCCTTATCTTATGCTCATTTATGTCGTATAATTCACTCGTAATTAACGTAACAACCGGACATCATTATGTGGCTTGTCGCGCTCTTCACCAGTCGCGAAACATCCGACCGGCTGACACCGACTCGCACGTGAGCAACGGAAAAATGTTTTTTTTTACCCTATCCAACATTTTTTTCATCCAAATACGATGAGACTTTTTGATGACGCGTGATTATTCGAGTTTATTAGGAAAGTCGCAGCTACTTCTGGTCCTTCGTGAATTTTACGATTTTTTTTTTGCGTGGAATTTACTCCACGATCCCCCCCCAGGGCCTACTCTCATTTTTTTTTCCTGTCACTTGTTATATTCGCCCATACAGATATTCCTTCTACTCCTTTTTCTTGCCAATATGTACTTTTTTTCCTCTTTCGGGGATAGCGGATGTGATCAATCACTCGGACTCTGGTAGCCGCGATCCGATGTCGCGCTTCGATCGGGCTAATAGCAGAATGATATATATTCGTCGTACGCGAATATATAGCGGCTTCTCCTCTACTACGCTACTCTGGTGTATAAACCTGTCCTCACTTGGCATCTTCCGGAATAGGGCCACAAATTTATTACGTTCCAGATGATCATTAGAAATAAAATTGCTTGTCATGGATCGACCTGAGAGGTCGGTTTTCACGGGAAAAAGAAATTGAAAAATATTCAAAATACCGAGCGAGAGGGAGAATCGAGGAGGGTCTTGGTCGTCGGTGTATAAGACTTTTGTACAGACTATCGTGGGTCATAATCACCCGTAACTAACAATTACTCCATTTTTCGAATTCTAACAAAAAAATTTGTTTTGCAGTTCGTTTATTTTTTTTTATCTCGTAGAATTTTCAACAACAAAGAAAAAAAATTTAAAAACAAACAATTTTTTTTTCTTTTTTACAAAATTTGGAAAAGATCGAGCAACGATTTTTTTCTTGGTGTTCATTTTGCCTCATTTTTCGGAAATTTATGTACTCAGTGTATTGCCCGCATATGTATATATATATGTATATCACTCCGGAGGTCGACGTCCCTCTTGGCTTTCTCTGACACTTTGAAACGTCGAACTGATAGATTTACGCTGAGCCTCTCTCGAGAGGCCCGTGGAGCGCACTATATACATGAGAAACAGAGCCACTTTCGAAATTGCAACGTGCAGATTCGCTCGCGAGTGAGATTCCATGAGAAAGAATATCTGCAGAAGACTCGGGGAATATTTTTCTCTTCAAGTCTTTTTTTCCTTTTGCTATGCCGCGGCCCGCATACACGCCAAAGACTTTATATCTCTTAGCGAATAAAGAAGCTGCTGGCAGATACTCTCTTAGGTGGATTTTTCATCCTCCTGTCGCATTGCTGCTTTGTATGCGCTCTCACCCAATGGCAAAAAATCTTTCGCAACGCATTTCCACTCCCTTATACCCCGAACAATCTTCTCTACCTCGGATTTTCATTTTTTTACTCACTCGCAAGTTGTTCCCACTAAAAAATGTATATCACAGGATTTTCTGTTGATTGAAAGGCTCGTGAACATTTAACCCATGGAATTCGAAAGGAAATATGAAATTTTGGTTTTTTTTCTCGATTTTATGAAAGTTTTGATTTTATGGAATTTTTTATTTCATAATATTTCGATTTTATTCCATTTTTTATTCGATTTAATGTACGATTTGATGAAATTTTTGATTCTATGCCATTTTCGATTTCATGCAATTTCAATTTGATTAAATTATCCATGTTTTTATAAACAAGTTGAATAATATTACGTATTGGCATAGATAATCATCGAGCATGCGTTTGGCCATTCTCGAGATAGAAATGAAACCCTCGCCCTACAAATACGAGGGGTGCGAGAAATCCGATTGCCTTTTGAAAGCTCGAATATGTACGTGTGTGCTCGATCATCGAACAACCGAACGAAATCAGAAGAATTGCAATTCAAACTCGAAATTCTTCACGCCCACGTATTCCATAATGCATCTTATGCAACATATGTTGCATCATGCGAGGCGCTCGTAAAAACGTTGATGCGTTTAGGAGGCACTAAATTATGAATATGCAATCGCAACATTTTGTCGATTCGGAGCCAATCATAGGAATTTTAACGGTTCGGATTTGTCGAGAGAGCCAATTTATTTATAGTGCACGGAGAGAAAATAATATTAAAAGTTACTATTCCATCATAGTTTCCTGGTAACCTGTCGCCTCTCTAAAGAATTTTAGAAAAAAAAAAAAAGATCATTTCTTGTTCATAATCTATTAAAAATAAGGGAATGATATTTCGCAATATTTCAATCAAGTTGCACTTAGCATCGTTAGAATGCATCGAAATTATAATAAATAACAAATAATATTAATTAAGTAAATTAATAAGAATAAAATAAATGAATTAATGAATAAATAAATAAATACTTAAATAAATAGATACTCAAATAAATAGAGAAATGAATGAATAAATAAATAAATAAACGATAAGTGATGAATAATTATCATTTAAAAAATGAAACAAATCGTCAATAAAAATAAATATTTTTCGTCGTTGCATTTCAACGTTTGCGAACTTCAGCGTCATTGCAATAGAGTATTCCATAAATGATAAGTTAGCAGCATTATTGGATTATGGCGCTTGACACGTTGGAGCAATTTCAAGCCGGACTGTCGGCGTCACACACGAGACAGAGGCAAACACAAACGGAGCGGTATATAGAGCGATAATAAAATGGGATGGATTCGGTCGGTGCACGTGGTATAATAAGATACTCGGAATACTTAATCCGTAGTCGAGCTCCCGGAGGATTGTATACGGAACATTAAGGACACCCCGGACCCCTGCGAATATTTTCACACCCCCGCGTACCCCCTTCTCTAGGATCGACCCCTTATTCTTGAGATACGATGTCGCCCCCTCATCGGTTCTCCGGCTTGTTCCCTCTGCGATATTCACATTTTTTTTTCGACCCAACAGATGAAGGGATCCCCACGTTTGCTCATGCTCGGACCATCGCTTCTGTTTTGTAACTATTTTCCGCTAGTACGCCACACGGCTGGGGGCTCGAGTCTTTCGTTTTCACTGCGCCCCCGCAAATAAATCGACTCGGGCTTCCTTTCCGTCCCCTTATTTCCACTGCGTGCACCATCACGTATGGGGGATTCCACATTTTTTATATTTTGCCAATAAATTGCATTCATTTTTCTGAACAATCCCTTCGGATTATTGATAAATTAAAAATCTCTCTCTCTCTCTGATATCTTTCAATATTTTCGTTGCATTTCAACGTTGCAAACTTCAGCATCGAGCGATTTACTTTAAAGCAATATTGCAGTGACGTTCAAGTTTGCAACGTTGCAATGCAACGAATTCTTTTTTTGCCTTGCCAAAGCTCATTCTTTTAATCCAGAATTTAATTGAGATTATGGAACGATCGGTTTTGCTCCGGAGAAAAATATGGATAATTTAAAAAATTAAACAAATCTTTAATAAAAATCAATATTTTTCGTTGCATTCCACACGGAGAGAAATGGGAATGTTGTAACAGCAAAAGATGCTTTGTTAATCGTCTTTTAGTTACAACAGCAAAGCCTTAAGCACCCGTAGCATAATTTTCCTTATGGTAGCAAAATAATATTTGCTACAAGAACGAAAAATGCAAATTGACGCGAGATTTGTCGGAGTAGCAAATGCCGTGTCGCTGGAGCAAAAATAATTTGTTCCTCCAGCAAATATGATTTGCTCGTCCAGCAAATGCGTTTGCTCCTCCAACAAATGTCTTTGCTGCTGTAACACACTTTGTTGCTGTTCGAGGAACATTTG
>JAPYYS010001515.1:28062-45281 GCA_030522525.1 Campopleginae sp. 14b
AAGTTCTTTGCTCCTGCAGCGGATCACATTTGACATAAAACTTTTGTTGGAGCAGCAAACAAAATTTGTTGTCACTATATTAAGAAAGAAAATTTGTACCAGTAGCGTGGTGTACGCTGTCGCAATGCAAAATTTTCTCTCCGTGCACCGTCTCAGAACTCTGGCAAATACAGTCCAGAATACAGATTCTTCAATATTCGTCCGAATCTCGACATTTTATTTTTTTCCTCGTCCTAATTGGGTACGACTAACGGAAACGAGAAAAATGGACAGCGCCAGAAATCAGGCTCTCGAATAATTCGTATATAGGTATGAATGAACTCTGAACGGGAGACAGTCACGTTTCGAAGAGAGGAGTGCAGTGTTAAAATGAGAGTCGAGAAGAAGGCAAAGGATTTTAATTAAAGTAAACGTGGGTAGACATCCCTGACAAATTGGCCAGCGAAAGCCAGAGGGTATTGTAAATCAGTCTTCCGCACAGAAGCGACGAACCCTTCGTCCGCACTCACGCGCCCAATGACTTTACCCTTCCTCTTCTCCTCCCTCCCTCTCCGCCACCCTCTCTCTCTCTCTCTCTCTCTCTCTCTCTCTCTCTCTCTCTCTCGCGCGCTATCCCTTACCCAAAGTCATCGGTTCCCAAAGTCTCCGAATCTCCACGGAAATGAATCGATGCGGTAAAAAGTCCGCGTGGTTTCTTAGTTTCCAGGACTTCCGGTGACAACTTTGAACGAAAAAAAATGAAGAAAAATTTATAAAATTTACGAAAATGCAATTTTTCACCGCCAGATCTATTTCGCCCGAGAATCCTAATGACTTTGCGTTAAATAAAACGGAACTTTAATCTCCGCATAATTCGACGACGGTCTGCTAAAGTTTTCATCTTTTGGTACCGGAATGTAGAAGCTACGTTAGCATAAACCGCGTGACTCTAACTTTGTGCGCAAATCCTAGCAAGAGAGAAAATCCTGCAACGCGAACGGTATACGGACGCGGACCCAGAGAGCAGGACGCCGAACAGTACGGCTTATAGCTAGAAGGCCAAGAGACATAAGAGCGAGAGTAGTGCTTTAGAGAATTTCATGCAACCTCATGATCATGCACAGTCCCTTCTCAGGTGAAGACGCAGAGACGTCGTAACCTTTAGAAATATAAGGGCTGATCGGCGTGGGGCGTTTTATAACAACGCGAACGGAGCATATCGCACAAACGTTCGGTGTCGAACGCCAAAACCAAATATTTTGGGATCGAATTTCGAACAATTGTCACTGACAATGAAAAATTCCTGTTTTTTTTTTACTTTTTCTTTGCTAAATCGGAATGCATTCGGTTGCTGAGATAGGAGACCGATGGAAAAACAAAATTATGCACTTTTAATTGGCTTCAGGGCCATTTTTCCTGAAGCAACGAAAAATGTAGATTTTTTATTAATTTTTTGTTCAATTATTAAAATAATCCAAAGTTTCCGAGCCGATATATTTTCCCTGGGCAAAAACTGATCGTTTTATAATTGGAATTAAATTCTGAATAAAAATAATAGACTTTGGCAAAGAAAAAAACAAATTTCGTTGCATTTCAACGATGCAAATTCCAAATTATCAGTTTTCGCTCAATGAATTCGTGAAAATGGTGTTGAACATTTTTTTGCCAGAATTAACTTCACTCACCGTGTTCCATTGAAGAGTCTTCAATGTCGGAAAAAAGCTCGAGACAATGAAGATTTTGTTTCTCTCAACACAATGGCTATCAGCGTTCTCGAATTTCGGCATTAGATTTAGCGTCTTTTTCAACTCCTCTCTCTTTTTCTCTCTGACTGGGGGGCTAGGAAGCCTAAGGCGATGTCGCTGGGAGGGTTGAAACTCGTAGGAAGGAGCTTCCGTCGTAGACAATGGAAGTCCTGCAGGAAAGTGGCTTCTTAGCATGCGAGATTGCATTAGTCAAATTCTTACTCTCGTCGCTTCTCTCTCTCTCTCTCTCTCTCTCTCCCTCTCTCTCACACACACGTACGCACGTAGATTCTCTTTTCCTCTCACTCTCGGGGTGTTCCCGCTGCTCCTCGACTCTTGTTATAAGTGAAAAGAAAAGTTGAAGGGAAACGAAGAGGCGCGGAGCCTTGGGGGGTTGCTTTTGATGCACAAGTAGAATCGTATGATAAGGATAAGAAGAAAGGAGGCAAAAAATGCTGGAGAGAGAAGAAAAAACTGAAAGAGAGAGAGGCAAAGAGTGATCGAAAGAAAAGAGGCATTTGGGATACTCCAGAGTTTTACACGTCCAAGTAGCCGAATGCCTGAGTCCGTGCATATTATGGGGTGAAAATGCCCCCACAATTCGAGTCCCTCATAAGTTAGTCCGCCCTCTGGTTCTCCATATATATAGGGCATGCTGCACGTACAGCTCTCGACCAGCCCCTTGAGTCGAGGCAGAGTATGCATTGCGATGTAATGCGAAACTAAAACAGAATTATCCGTAGCAGCTTTTACCCTCGCTGCTGTGGGAAGGGGCTAGAGTACGGCGACTGTGTGGCCAGTGAAGGGTTTCGTTGTGGAATATCTCGCAGACGCTCTATATTTTAGTCTCCGTAAGAGTCTGGCTTCAAAATGGAAAAAAAAGAACAAGAGGGGTGCCGAAATAGCATTTGGTATTCGTAAACTAAAATGTAACACTATAGGGAACGATAATATGTATGGGCGGAAGCTCGTACGTGCCGACAAATATTAAACTTTCGATAGACTAAGTGGTCGTCCAACTTTTCACCTGCACTTGGAATTCCTAAACAACCATACGCTATAGCGCATGATGCTGAAGCTCGCAACGTTGGGATGCAACGAAAAATATTTAATTTCATTTGTTATTTTTATTTTATATGATTTCTTATTATTATAAAAATATTTATATTATTTATGCTTTTTAACGATTTGTACTTTTATCTTGAATTATTTAAATTCAGAATTTCATTTTAATTATAAAACAATCGGTTTTTACCAGCAGAAAAATATATTGCAAAATGTATGACTCGCAAAATGTGGATTATTGAAAAGAAATTATAAAAATATTTTTTCACTTATAATTTATTATCAAATTTTATTAATTTCATTTGGATTGAATCAATTGAATTCAAATTGAATGAATTAAATTGAAATTGAATTGATTTAATTAAAATTTCATTAATTCGATTTGTTTGAGTTTGTTTGGGTCAATTTAATTTAAATGTAATTAATTCAATTAAAATGGAATAAGTTTAACTTAAATCGAATTAATTCAACATAATTTCAATTGATTCAATTATCTCGAAAACATAAAATGAAACAACTGACTTGAAAAATTAAACAGATCGTCAATAAAAATGTATATTTTTCGTTGCATTCCGAAGCTGCGAACTTCGACATCATAAAATGCCGCATCCCTTTGGGAACGCGTAACTAATACGTCGTAGCTAAAAATGAAGAATCTGGACGTATTGGAAAAGATAAAAGAAACAAGGATCTCGATAATATGACAAAATAGAGAAAAAGAAATTTACAACAGGGTAAACATGGGGTATATCGACGTTTCACTGTCACAGGGACATGTAGTATTGACACGTGGGTGTCCGTTACCCTTTTGTCCAGCGGCATTTTCCTCCCATCACGTTATCCATACCGCATCACCGTTATGATTCTCCCAGCGACTAAAAACCATGCAGCACCTGCTCCTCCCTCGTCTCCCCTTTTGCCTGTCATTTTCACGCCATTTTTTCTACCCTTAAAATTATCGCGTCTGTCAGCTGTCTTCCTGCTTCGAGTGGGCAACGAATCGTTCGTGTCGATTATCGAATTACGCGCGATGAGAGTTTCCCTCTCTCTGTCTCCCTGTCAGGTACTTTTTCACTTTTATTTTTGTTACACCGGAGATTTGAATTCTGCGGTTTTTCACCTGGTTGATTGATCGGAATCGAGAGCTTCATTTGACACGCTAAAAATGATTGAATCTCTCGATCAATCCATTCGCGGTGTAAAAATTTGAAAAAAAATCCTGACGCTCAGATTTTTCGCTAATTTTTCCTCTGCCAAGAACCAGAAACACCGGGAACAAAATGATTATCGCGATTATTTCTCATTTTGATAACATCAACGTCGTTTTCAACTAAAATTATGAATAATTACACTTCCGGGTCATTAAGTTTCGCCAAAATCGCGCGAGCTTCGTAAGATCAAAACGTACTCGTTGCAGTTTCGATTGCAACTTCGATGCAAAGTGCATTTTCGAAGGTACCGCTCGATTCTTGGTCCATACTTGATCCTCATATTTATCATTCGTGTAGATCAACTTACGCATGCTCTCAATCGTAACAAGCACACTGAATGCTGGCTTGATTGGAGGCTGGAATCCTGTGTCGGGCACATGCGACACGTTCTCGTTTTCGACGTCCTCATCATCGCAATATTATCAGATTCAATGGAGAAGGGAAAAGGAGGCATGCGAGAGAGAGAGAGAGAGAGAGAGAAAACATTACTGTGCATTTCACTTGCTGCTCCTTCGATTCGATCATGTTATGCCAGTAGGCAACACGCCCTGTAACTCATGGGGACTTTGCACACTATAATATAATCACGTCATCAAGCTTCGTTGAAAAATATTTGTCTGGCAATCACTTTTTTCAATTTACAATGAAAATAAAATGTCAGGTTTTTCTGCGATTCATTCATGATTATAAATAATCTACATTTTTCAAAAATTAATATAATAAATAAATTTAATTAAATAAATTCGTTTGTTCTCAATTCCACACTCTTACGTGCTCGAATATAAATGTATGCATTTGCAACTGCTACACATTCTGAATCTGGCTCCATTTCGTGGCTTCATCTCCTTCTTTCTTTATTTTTCTTTCTGTCCATACCACCCGGGGCTTAATTACACTTTAAGCGCGTCGAAACTTCTTGGTCCACGAGCTTCGACCAACTAGAAGATTTATGGTCCAACGAATTGGACGAACTCTCTTCTTGAATATGTGTGTGTGTGTGTGTGTGTGAGTATTGTACGTAATATATCTGCAGACATGGTCTCGGTTATACTCGTAAAGAGCAGACCTGTTCGATGGTTCGTGAACTCCTTTCTGGAAGGACCACTGAATTGCTTACACATTCGTATATCCAATACGGTCGTTTGCATACACGAGAGCCAGTGATTTTTATACAAATGGCTCTCGCAATGTCATGAATCATTTTATTCAATCGGAATACGAAAATTTGTACTGCTTCGTAGCGAAACGTCAGCTATCGTGTCCATTGCACGTTCTCCATCGATTTATGCACTAACGTTCGATCTTCAAACATTTGAATACACAATCAAAGTGTCGTATCGATTAATCATTGAGATTTCTATCGATTCAATCCGTGGGGTTTAAATTTCATTAATATTTCTTGATTAATTACGTGCAAATTCATTTATTCAATTATTATTATAAATTCATGCGACGACGTATTCTGATGGGAAGAAAAAAGGGTTTGTGCCGTTTTGCTCGGTGCTCGGATCTACTAATTTATAAATTTTCAGTCTTTTCTTCGTTTTCCATTAATTATTTGTTGAATTTCAAAAATTGTGACAAGTTTCGTATAGATTTTGTCTTTGGATGTTAAAAAATGTGGTTTTATTTTCTTGACTAAATATTTCATAAGAATGGTGAAGAAAAAACAGAATTTCGTTGCATTCCAACGGTGCAAACGTCAGCATCGTAGAAAAAAAATCGTCTCGTCGCCCTGACTCAATATTGGAAAAGAATTATGACGCTCTGCTCAAGAATTTTTTTTTTGCGATGTCAATGACATGGAATAACCTACGAACTTATTTTCCTCTGCTTGGGCTGATGATATTTTCTCTCCTGATTTTTCAATGACGTGGACGATCACATAAATTAATCACCGAGAGAGAGCTCGTTCTCGACATTCTTCCTCGGTCATATATATATAGACTTTTGTTGTTCATTTCAACGAGTTGGTAAATTCGTCTGAGGGCGAGCCGATGCAACGGAGATGCATTCCACAGAGATGCAGCATGACAATCGTGCTCCAAAGACCCGGACGCCATAAATTAAACGACGAATTAAATCTCGACGGTCTCAACCAAGAGAATTCATCAATCCCGTTCATTCAAAGGCACGATTATTTTAAATACACCATACGAAATCATAAATTTATTAGCTCTTTCAATGTTTCACATGAAACTGCACTTTCGTAGGTGAACCTTCGATCTAATTGCGAAACGCAATGACGAGCGTTTCACGTGATAATGTTAAACAGAAGTCATTAAGGAATTTTAATTGAATCTGATGAAATTAAATATGAATAAACAAATTTTTGAAGATTTTTCTTCTACATAGTTTCCGATCAATTCGACGCTAGAGTTTACATGCATGAGCATAGGATTAAAATATATATAGGTATATCTTTTGCATATTGTAAACTCGAATTATTCGACAACTATGAAGACGAAAAATAGAAAAAAATTTGTGTCATCGTATTTAATGCTAAAGAATATTATAACGAAATTTGATTAAATACTTATGATATTGTGGTTTGTAGGCAACCTCTTTGAAACTCGTAATTGAAGAAGATTAATCAATTTATTCAACTTAGCGCAGGGTAAGAAAAAAAATGGAGAGTGCCTGGTCTCGGGCCTTAGAAAAATCGGGGTTGAAACTAATTGGTGGTTGGTGTATAAATTCATCGAAGCGTAAAAGCCCCTAATTTACGACGTAGAAAAGCGAGATAAGCTGCTTGTATCTCTGGCGCCTTGACGAATGATTAATGGAGCTTGTTCGTTTTCGATTTTGACGATATTTAGCGTGGCTATAGTATAGAAGAGTAAAGAAAATATGTATACGATGTTTTTACCAGAGGACCGTATTTCATGTTACGCGATACCTGACAAAAGATCCCGCGTTGATGTTTTTATCCGCTGGACCGAAATGCCAGCACGCGGATGAGATCGAGAGCCCGACAAGTTTTCACGTGGCTCTTGCTCGTGTTCGAGTACATCGGTCCAGGCCAAAGTAACTATACGTAACAGCAAGCACAGAGACCGAGTAACAGAGAGAGAGAGAGAGAGAGAGAGAGAGAGAGCGTAGAGTCGCGAACTAGGTTAGGCGTGTGAGGAACGAACGAAGCGCCCATTGGTTGGTTCAGCATGGAGAGCGTTATCCGGAGCTCGACGCAACGTTGCAACCCCCGCGAAATGGATAACGAGAAAATTTACATAATCCTACGCCATAATGACATTTACCCAGGGAAACGGCATTGTAGGATCGCGTGGATAAAACGCCCTTTCCTCTGCTTGTTCGTTGTCGATATAGACATAGATACAAAGTGGATGAAACGACACCTTGTCTCCTCTGTCGCCTGTTCGTAACGTCATTATTATCGAATCAATTCGTCTCGTTCCATCGCTCATCCCCATACCTGAGAGACTAACATTCGTACTTGTGCAATTCGCTGCTCCGCGAAGCATCAACGGCCGGAGAGAGAATAAATAAAGATCGTCCGTGGACTGAACTGAAAACTCGGTTACGATATTTTTTCACCATTAACAAACTTTCTAACAGTTAGAGAATGTTTGAGTATGAAAGTACCGACTAAATATATTTCTTTATTACGAAGAAACCGTTTTCTCAGAGTGAGGATTTAAAAAGAATAATTGAAAGTAAAAATTGATATGAAAATGTTATCCGCGCGGATAAATTGCGCGCCTGTATCGCGAAAGCCTTAGGAAAGCTGATGCATCACTTAGCTACTGTACAATGCCCTCAGCGCATTATAATGCAGACATTGGAATTATTCTAATCTGCACATATGGACTCCGTAATGTAGAATGCTTTTGTGGATGGGTTAAATAATAAATGTGTTATTCATATGTCTTGTTAACGCACATAGAGCTAGGAGTATATAGGAGGATGAATGAATGCGGATATATGCTGTGCGGTCTCCGTGGGCACAGTGCGCCGCGTCTTATCGTCGCCATAATCAAACGATATAGCGCGGCAGCGCGTCTGCAATCCCAAACGCAGACGCCGCGCGTCAAGACAGATTGTTTGCGGTTTATATTCACGCCGGCTTCTATTTTCATACGAGAGACACTAGACGCGACATCATTATTCTCTAGAATTTATATAAGCATGACCCCTTTGGATGCTCCTCGTAAATAACGATCCTCCGCTTAGCTCTATCAATGATTTCTTGATTTATACCAGCGCGATGTACTGCTCATTGATCATCCTGACGATACAGTCCCGACTCTCGAGTAATTTCTCGATTAGTTTTCTTTTTATTAATTCAAACGATCGTATGACTGAATTGAGCGAGCCTCTCCGCGATGAAGCTATTCAGAGATCATTCATCAGTTTTGTTTTCTTCAATTTGAGTATTCTGGCGACGCCTGGATCGGGAAATTCCACGCTTACGGGCCCCGGCAGCAGCGCCGATAAAACCATTAATCATTGCGGCGATAAAACTTCCCGGAATTGGGAACCGCAAAAGACGAGCATGAGAGCTCGAAAGTATTCGTAAAGTGTCAGAAACGTTCGGCAAGTGCCATCGATCCGAAAGTGTTGTTTTTTCCACCCTGGAATGGTAACCTTCCTTTTTGCTCTCTGTTCTATTTACCTGGGGTCAAAATGACCCGAATTTTGAAAAATTCATATCTCCCGGTAGAATTTAACGAAAAGCTTTCAACTTGGGCTCATTCTTTTCGTTTTTTGATGCAGCATCACGCGATCTAGGTAAATTTTGCTTGGAGTAAAAAAAATCAGTGAAAAATGCGGTAAAACGATAAAAAAAAAAAAAAAAACGGGAGACCCCAGGAAGAAACCGCATCTACGAAATTTCTTTGCCCTCTTTCTAATGGACACGTGCCCCACTTGCCGTCGTCCGTTTTGCGTATACATCTTGAAATGCTTACGTGGCTCCGCGTTGCTTCGCACTAGGAGCATCATCCAGTCCTCAAGAGTCAAAGTGTACGGTGAACCGATGAAAGTAACAAGTTACGGTGTCGAATAGCAGAGCAGGCGTAACTGCGGTAATGTACCTCATGGGGGTTATGTAAGTAACGGCTTTATGGTGAGTGGATGCATACAAGTACTGGATGCACTGTAAAGGCATAATATGGGCTATGATGCTCAGGCTGAATCAGCTTTTAGAGGAGAGACCAGAGAGAGCCTCATATCCGAAGCGAATTGGGGAGATAAAATCAAAAGCACGCATCGGGTTGATGCCTCGTCTCTGGTATGATTCTCGTCTTGTCTGTTTTCCTCGTATTCTCGTCTCTCGGACATCGTGTGTGCCGAGTCCAAGCGTGGTGTTTATCTCCATGCCAAAAGCTTTCATCTCTCACGTGTTTCTACCGCATGTGAGCGTGTACAAAGAGAAACAAGCGTTTTAAGGTGCAGCATTGATGCGTACAAGCTCATGCGCAGGTACGATCATTGGCTTTGCTCTCCAAAGCGTCCAATGCGTTCTCTGCGTCTGTAATGCCTGACGGAGTGTGTCACGTTGAATGCCAACGCTTCTGGGAACTTTACTCGTTTCCCCAATTTATTTATATGTACAGGGGCCAAAGATTCTCACGATGAAAAAACTGAAGCAACGGAATGCCCAGAGCTGCACGTCCACCAGCTATTATAATATATCCGTGAATCTTGTTTTTCGAATGTGGTTGCAGTTTGCATCGTTGGAATGCAACGGAGAATATTTATTTTTATTTATTATTTTTATTTATTCGTTATTTTTTATTGCGATTTTTATTCTTTTTATTATTTTTACTTATTATTATTTATTTTTATTTTTTCGTCTAGTTTTTCCCACCACAATTGAATCGTGAATATAAATAATGGGCTTTACCGAGCAAAAAGAGAATTTCGTTGCATTCCAACGATGCAAACGTCACAGCTCGTTATTAAAATGCAGAATTTAAAGGCGATGATAAAACGATCGAATTCTACGACTCGAAAAATAAATCGGTTCAAAAAATTTGTGTTATTTTAAAAATCAAAGAAATAACCAGTAAAAATATTTCTCGTTGCGTTGCAGCGTTTGCGAACTTCAGCCTCACTTTTTTCGATCAGCCCCAATAATCTCAAGATGCAATGAAAACAAAAGAAAACTAAACTCGTAAATGTACAAATTATATTTTTTCCGCCCACGATCGCTTTCTTAATCTGTTCTGCGCATATCCACGTGTGCACAGGGATTCACTAAAATGCACGAGATGCAAGTGCAGGTTAACGAACGCTACGGAGAAGCGCTTCCCTGCGCGCCAATGCCGAGAAGTTTCTTCAACAAGTATTGCGTGAAATATTAATGCGCGTGAGAGAAAGCAAGAGGAAAGAGATGTCAGGAGCAAAAGTATGAGAGAGGCGAAGGAGGAGCAGCAAAGCTTTTGTGCTACATGTGTGCTAAGCATATAAAAGATGCTAATCTGAAAACGGTAGCTCTCGGAGAGTGCCAGAAGAGTGAAGCCCTAGAATGGTTGGCTCTGTAAAAGAGAAGATAAAGGGAGATAAAAAGAGTAAGGAAAATAGAAGCAGAAGGAGAGAGGAAATAACGATAAGAGATCATCGTTTCTGTTGGTGCCTTTTACCGAGTTCTCTCACCAACTGTTCACTTGCTGCTGCTGCTGCTGCTGCTTTTCTCTTGGTTCACCTACTACGAGACCAGAGAGAAACAGGCTCATGGTATCCGCCCAACCAATAGGCTCCACCGACTCCCCAAGCCTCGAAAAAGATCATTGGGGGAGATTGGTGTTTTGTACCCCCTTCCCTGCCCCCTCCCTCCTTCCCCATTCACTCGAATAAACGTGTACGTATATACTCAACGTTCAAGTACCCAAGAGGCATTGAAAAAGAGTAAAGTTTGAGCGGAGCAGCGACAAGAGCAACTCTCGCCGACTATACACTCGTTAGTTGGCTAATAGACACCGCTAGGAAAAGCACAGCAATCTTTGTTTTTTATCGTTTCGATCTTTGAACCGATTCTTCGATGTACTTTTCTAATCATTGGATCTCTTCAAATTCGCAGGGCCGATTTTTTTAACGATTTTGAAGTTTGCATCGTTGGAATGCAACGGAATTCGTTCTTTTCTTTGCCAGAGCTCATATTTTTAATTAACAATTTAATTGTGATGATAAAATGATCGATTTTTGCCCCCAGAAATATTTATCAGCTCGAAAAATTTGCATCATTTTAATAATTAAATAAATCGTCAATAAATATATATATTTTTCATCGGAATGTACATCCCAAGATTCTTGAAATTTGCACGTCCAGGCTCGATGGCCTCAAGAGCTGGAAAGAAGGCACACTATAGATAAATATTCGATGGAGAAAAAGATGTATGGATTTATTCGTACAGACTGGTTTTATTTAAGGAAAAAGTCTTCAACGTGTAAATATTATTGCAAGACTTTACGATGGATTGACCGAGTGAGAGGCAAATCCTTGTTTCTCCTCTCCCGAGCAGGAATTTCTAACGACTTAGAGATTGATTTTTTTCTCGTTTCGTTTAACATCCTGTAAATATTTATTGGATACCTTTATATTCCGATCTTTTTAGTGAAGCACAAAATTCTTCATTTTCTTTCGTTCACGTCCTGATGGAATTTCAGCTCTCAATCGTTTGTACGTCAATTTTTATTTTTTTTTCCAATTCGAAGCCAAAATTCGGTACGAAAATTGTAAACATTTTTCAAATCGACCAAACAATTAATAGAAAAATGTATTTCCCGTTGGACACGAGCCAGCGAACATAATTGTCATTCCTAATTCCGTTTCCTGTCGAAATATTAAAAAATCGTCCTTGCTGCTCGTCCTTAGAGATCCAAAGTTTCCCTCCCAAGAAGATATTGGAGCATTGCAATATTGTACATTTCGAGAAACTTCAAAGGGTACGTGCACGAGAATGCATTTGACATTTGTGGATGGTTGATCCTGACGTAAGTTCGACTCGCGGTCTATATACAAAGGGAAACGTCATGTGTACTCGCGTCGTCGACGCAGCAACATTGTTCGTCACTTCTCGCTCGCGGAAGGCGAGCGATGCTTGAGCGAGCTTTTGCATTCTCATGCAAGCGTCAACGACCCAGAAACGTGTATATGCAACGTAACGTTGCATACGCGTATGGGGAGGGGGGGGGGGGGGGGCACATCCCAACGGGGGGGTGGCCGAAATGGGACGAGCCTAAAATTTCCTTGAGGCACGATTCTCGATCGAACGCCAGGGAGAGGGGGGCAAGGGGCACGTGCACGCACGTGCGTATCAAATGCATACATACATATATGTCGCATATTATATTGCGTATACGCCGAGCCGTACAATTCTATTGCTAAACACAAGGATATATCCTCGTCCGTGTGCCCGTGCACACGCAGCAACAGGGCCTGCTGATAACGGCAGGCCAAATACTCGTCTATATGATAATGCGAGATATTCTCATGTATAGCTCCAAATTAACTCGCGATATTCGACTTCATAGAGTGCGTTGATCGAAATATGTATTACGCGATGTATATATATATAAGCGATGGCAATTGGTCGATGTAGGTGGAGAGTTGTAATTGTGCGCGACACCATTCGGCATCATGGTTGATGAGCCTAAAGCTTGCATCGACCTAATGCCACGAAATGAAGAAAAAAAAATGATACGTCACTTTTTTTTCTCAAATTTCTGAAGGAAAAAAATGCTGACGAATCATTTTTTCGTTTTTCATTCATATTGGAGGCTTAATTCATAAACGTAGAATATAGAAAATAAATGCTCACGTGTGCTGATGATTTTTTTGTTTCATCCAATCCTGGTTCTCTGCTACAGCATGCAATTAACTTCACGTTATTTATTATTCTTGATCTCGTGGGTATGTTAAAAATGTAGCAAACGTTCTCATTAACCAAGTTAACGCGAGGCTTTTAGAATAAAATGATATTTTTTTCTTCTCTATCTCGTTTGCAATGATCGTTTCATTGAAATTAAATGCACGATATAATTGCAGTCTTATGGCAAACGGCTCGAGTGGATTTCCGCACAAGCCCTGATAGGAATCGCATGATTTTGTTCATGGGATCGTTTACCACCCACCAGGATTTTCACGTTTTATCGTTTAATATCTCAATATCTCTTGATAGATCGGCGTGACCAATGCAAATACCGATTTAATCGGCGCGGAGAGACCAAGATTTATGGAAAAAATGAAAAAATAAAAATAAAAATAATATACGGAAATTCCTAAACGCCTAAACACCGTTCGACCACAATATAATTTATTATATACCGTAAGATAATAATTAACGTCTGGCTGCGCGCCATTGAGAAACGAGGAAAGATCTCAGTTTAGATAAGGCGAGAGAAGATCCAAGGGACGATTGCCTGCGAGTCGATGATGCACGCTCATTGTACAAAGAGATATTTATACGCACACATATTTATGTGTGCGTATATATCTGTTTCATAGAAACGTCGACGATCGAACGAATGGCTCTTTGAGACAAGTCCGATCGAGACGTTTGTACCAATCACGAGTTCATCCTAATGAGTATCAAACCTTTTTCCTTTTACTACTCGGCCCCTCCGCGTATATTAACTTTTTCTACTGCGCGTGGGCTTAGCACTGTGCGAGACTCCTGCCCCGGCAGCTTTGCCGGATTTATTTCTGTTAGTCCGACGCCAGGACGTCCTGCGAAACTTTAGCCTTATCACCACGACTAGCTGCGCATTAAAAGATTTAACACTAGAGTCAAGCGTTCGGGATTGACACAAACTGTAGATCTCCTGGCTCCAGAGTCAAAGATCCTGGACTCATCTGCCAGGAGAACTGGACACATGATTGACGATCTTACGATATAATTAAGGATATTAGACAAATTTTCTTTTTTTTTCTTTGCAGTTGAATTTTGCATCGTGCAACGAAATTCTATTTTTCCTGGAGCCAGAGCTCAAGATTCTTTTTCAATATTCTGTCCGGACGAATGTTTACGATCCAAAGAGAAAATCGGTCCAAAAATTGTCATGATTTTTTAAATTGAACAAACAATTAATAGGAAAACGTATTTTTCGTTGAAAAAAATAAATTCGCAATTTCTATTCTCGTAGTCAAATTAAAAAACAGTTTTTAGTCAGCGAAGATATAAATTCATACATAAATAACGTTGAATCGATCTCAATAATCAGGGAATTCATGATCTTCATAATTCGTGTGGATTCAGCAAGTTCAGTAAAATTGCTCGGTATGAATATCTCGATGCAGTAATAGCCTAGAGCACGGATGGCCCATTTACGTCTTTTAAACTCGGCTCTGGAAAAGCCCGGGGTACTTAGCAATTTTCCCAGCAGGGAAAGGACCAGAAGCGCAAGGGATAGAGAGAGAGCGAGAGAGAGAGAGAGGAAATGATGCTTGTGAGAGGAAGAGAATCGTAGGAGTAAAAGCGCGAGATACACGCATCCCGCAATTATTCAATGAATACATGAATACAGGTTGGCATAGAGACTGGGATGTATAATGCAGCGATCCAGTACAGGGTGCAATCACGAAAACGGCACAATAGGATTTATCTTCTCCGTCTCTTTCTCTTCTCGCCCCGAATTCATATTCATACTACGCGCACATGTATACTTTATAAATACGTATGAAATTTCGAGCTCACAAATGCCTTTAATCTATCTCACTTCCATACCGCGTTAAATCGCGTTCGAGTCAGGTCTTTCTGCTTTCCAGCAATCGATTCGTTGTTGCCATGATAAAACGATAGAAAAATTCGAAATAATTAGAATTTCATGAAATTTGGTGAGCATACTCTTTAGTATTAAATACGAATATAAAAATTTTTCCAAATTTTTATTCTACATAGTTTTCGAATTATTCAACACTAGAGTTTCCATGCATAGGATTCAGATATATATAGGCGATCTACTGCATATTGCAAACTCAAATAACTCGACAACTTTGCGGACAAAAAATAGAAAAAAAATTGTGTCATCGTATTCGATGCTGAAGAACATTATCACCAAATTTCATTAAATTCGTATCATATTGTCGTATGTAGGCAACCCCCTTAAGCTGGAGGGATAAACGAGGCGGACTTGCATCATCCATACACACAAATGTCTGTGTATACGAACATACATGCATCTTAACGTCTCGTGCTTTGTTCTCCATATATTTTCCGAGTCTGTGTACGTCTGTTACGTAATTCACACACTCGTATATAATTTCCTTGTCTTCGGCAATAATGGAGTCTGTATCGCAAGTTTGCAGCTTCCCCTCCTCCCCATATCTCTCTTTCTGTCTTTTCGCAGTACCGCCAGATTGCATACGATAAATTCACGCGCCTTGGAGCTTGCCGAGCGATATAGAACGAGAATCACACGATCTTATACACATATATCTGTTCGATGGTGTTTGTGCCGTGATTGCAGGAAATCTGGTTAACATTAATTGTCTTTTGTGCGAATTTCATTATCGCCTATTTGTTATATCGCATTTTTCTTTTGGTTTACGATTTTTTCATTTTTTTATTGTTGTATTAAATAATATCGTCGAGAGTTTTTAAATATTATCTCTCGTCGGGGCTGTCGGGCTTTGATTAACGAACGTTGCAACCTTCAGATTTTTTTTGGTCGAATTTACGGTTAAGCGGTTTCGCATTAAGCTCTGCGAAATTATTGGACCGTGCATGTGCTCGATGGAAATAACGGAAACACGATTATTGGGATAGAGAGTGCTGTCGATCGAAAGCAATTTCGAAATATTCGAGATAATGTTGAGCTGCTGTTTTTATTCAAATGTTTATTTGCTCGTAGTCCGGGCCTGTTGTTCTAGACAATTTCGGATCAGTGTCGAATAAAATGTCAAATGATTTGTTTTGAATTGCTGTTTAAAAGCATCGAGACTCGTATAGATATATAATTTTATGTATAGTTGGAAAATCATCCGAAAGGAAAAGGTTGGAAACGACAGAACCGTTTTCTCTGGGGCTCATGAGAATCGACAGGTGTCTTGCTTCGAAAGAGAACAGCCGTAAAGCGAGAATATCCAGAAAATAAATGTACATTTTCCAGCAATTCGTAACATAATTCACTATCATGTCACTTTGCCAAGAAATATTCTCTCTGAATACGAAGAAAGGAAAAATGGTTCAAATATTTTCCGATATCGCATTCTCCAGATTTTTCACTCTGCTCGTACGATATACAACGGAGGAATAAAGCAAATGGGAATGTCAACGGCATCAATCATGTCGAACGGGAGTTACATTTATTCCAAACGTTCCGATGATTCGTGAATATTGAATTAATTTAATTTTCATTAATTTATTCAATGTAATTTATAATAATTTTTTAAATAATTCAATTTTTAAAATGATCCAAATTTTTCGAGCCAATATATATATCTGGTCCGGAAAACCGATCGTTTTATAGTTGCAATTTAATTCTGAATATAAATAATGGACTTTGGCAAAGAAAAAAACGAATCTCGTTGCATTTCAACGATGCAAACTTCAAGGTCATGAAAATATTGAATGAGACATTGAAATTATATTAAACAAACATATTAATCGATTGCGCGATGCTGATTGGCTAAAAAATTGATTAGTTATGTTCCAAGGGTCGTGTAAAGATTTTGAAGGGACTCGAGATTCCCAATGCAATTCCTCGATTTCTTAATCGTCTCTCTCGCAAGGGTGAACCTGTTTTTGTGTCTCGTTCGTAGTCGAGAATTTTAGAGCCAACGTCGTAGTATAGGGTGTACATGATGCAAGCGTTGCAATCGATACGCAAGAGCGCACCTTTGCCCCTAAAGTCGAAAGGCACCCCAAGGCCATTAACGTGCACCCCCGCGAGGGAATAATCCCTGGGCGTATGTCGCGATATTCCGAGTCGTTGGCGCCCCCTGCCCCTTCCTCAACAATGCTGCATTCATCGTCACAGCCCCCTTGTTTCATCGGCGCGGTGTCCCCTTGTCGTTTCGTCTTGGAAAAAACATAGTCATGCACTCCATGACGTATAGGACATTCTGTGTGCGAAATCAACAAACTACTTGAGTGCAATATATGATGCTAAAGTTCGCAACGTTGCATCACGGAGAGAAAATTTTGCGTTGCGACAGCGTACAAATTTTCTTTCTTAATATAGTGACAACAAATTTTGTTTGCTGCTCCAACAAAAGTTTTATGTCAAATGTGATCCGCTGCAGGAGCAAAGAACT